>JAPMUY010001402.1:0-30000 GCA_026901105.3 Galaxias olidus
CTACTCACACTCTTACATCCCTCCAACATACTCACTCACTCATATACTCACTCACACAAACACACACACACATATGTAGAATCATAGCATTCATGGCACTACTATGAATGTTTTATTAGTCATGTGAATGGGTCAGAAAGTTGCCCACCCCAGCATAACTGTAGTCTCCGTAGCTACCCATAGAAACACACCCCATCCACTTAATAGCACACAAACCACAAACAAACACACACACACACACACACACACACACACACACACACACACACACACACACATAGACGCACGGGTGGATTAAAGACACACATTGGTGCACCACCTCTCTCCTAATCCCCAGAAGGGTGTCTCTATGCTGGGTCAGGGTGTCAGTGGTACAGCCTCCTGGACCAGCCGTCGCAGCATCAAGTCTATGTTTTACAGCATCCTGGCTGAGCTGGTATCACTTTAACTGCTACAACAACAACAGGAGCCAGCCAGGCACCCACAGGCAGTAATGGAATACACACATGTCCAGGAGGGAGACCCACGGCAACAGTACAACCGTAAAACAATGGCCAGGATGATTTAGAAACCTCCACGAGGCGAACACCTCCACGGCAGATGAACCGTGACTCGTTGAGTTGAGCCTGGAGGTTCATGTCGGCCACGAGTCTTAAAGCAGCTTTGACATTCTGCTTTCCTTCTCCCAGTCCCAGGGGTGCAGGTAACCCATGGACATGCAGGCCAGCCTGTTGTTTGTCCAACCGTTAAGTATTCCCCAGCAACACGCCACTCTCATTTAAAGCAGCTATAAAGAGAGCATATACACCAGTGAACACACCGATCCAAAGTGTACCACACTAACACCTGATTTCTGCCACTATACAATTTCATATTACACAAATATTTTTGCATTCACGCATATGGCAAAAGAGGAAAGAAATATCAGCTTATGATCATAGTCTCTCCTTACGAGCTCCACCAACACACACACACACACACACACACACACACACACACACACACACACACACACACAAAGTGGACCCCCACTGCAGACCCCTGGAAGCAGCACGATTCCATACAGGGGTGTTAAACTAGGAGCATTTCCAGAGCCAACCCACAGCTCCAGCGCCACACGCCCACACCCACACCCACACACCCCCCCACACACACACACACACACATACACACACACACACACACACACACTCCACCATACCCCCACAGAGATCAGACCTGTGCTGCTGTTTGGTTTGGAAGCCCCCTGCATGTCCAACATGGTAGAACACACCGCTGGCCAGTGAGACAGACCACAACATGCATCCGTTATTCAAGCCCTTTAGTTCATCCATATAGGAACAGACAGTCCCAAGAAAATGATTCATAGGTCAAACTAGCCATGCGTTCACACTCTATTATAGAGAAATATGAAGTAAGGGACTGGCATAATTTTACACAAATTCTTAACGTAATTAATGTGGTGTGGCAAACTAGTTTAACATTTAATTTTACAGAGTTCTCCATAGCGCTATACTTCATTCTTCACGGGACAAAATTAAAAAACCTCAATTGCATAGAACCTAGATATCCTCATAGGACTCTTAAAGTAGGGATTTCATACACTACAGCCTTTACTGCAGGCAACAGCTAAGCTTAGAAGTGAAATAAGATTAAAGTTGAAAATGGTCAATTCTAATTTAGCAATCTGTTCACTTCTTTCAGTTCTGTACAGGTGCCCTTTCATAAAACCACTGGTAACTGGTCTTCATGGACTCATCAGGAAGTGCACACATTCATGTTGTGCATAACCAAGTAAAACATAACCCTGTCCTCCTAGCTGATGGAGAGAGACAGTATTATAGAAGATAATGCCCAACAGTAATCTGGCACAGACCTACTTCGTCTGGGTCGGAGGTCAAAGTGTTGTTGATGCTGTGGGGCTCACGCCTCCTCTCCCTGGACATGTGGACCATGACCCTGACGGCCTGCTTTCCCATCAAGCTTAACCCCGCTCCCAGACTCAGCTCCTGACTGGAAGGTTTGCCTCCATTATCTCTCTCTCTCTCTCTCTCTCTCTCTCTCTCTCTCTCTCTCTCTCTCTCTCTCTCTCTCTCTCTCTCTCTCTCTCTCTCTCTCTCTCTCTCTCTCTCTCTCTCTCTCTCTCTCTCTCTCTCTCTCTCTCTCTCTCTCTCTCTCTCTCTCTCTCTCTCTCTCTCTCTATCTCTCTATATATATATTTCTCTCTCTCTGTCTTTCTCTATCTCCTTCTCTCTTTCTCCTTCTCTTTCTTTCTCTCCCTTTCCATGTAGTGTAGAATAAAACCAACGGTCATCAATGTTGCTCTGTTGATCCTGACCTCTCAGTATGGTTTAGAACAACAAGCATTTAAGGAACTTTGTGATTAGTTTGTGGTTTGCTGCTAGAGGAATTACAATATATTACTGTAAATGCTTTGATATCAGAGGCCATTGGAATATGATGAAAATGCCTTCCTGGCCTCTCACCACAGTAGTGAGAAACGAGACTTGGCAGAGTAGGAAATGGTTGAAACAGAGACTCACCACAACAATCATTTCCATGATGATTTCCCAACACTCTGAGAAAAAACAGTGGCTTTGTTGTGGTTTTATGAAATACAATAACAAAACCATAAAAACCTAATTCTCATATATTATTAGACACAAACACATTCTGAAGCACTTCTTCAAAACAGCAGATGTAAGTAGTGTCCAGGGTGTTTAGACAAAGTGAGAGGGAGTATCCTGCAGGGCCCCTAGGGGCCAGAAAGGTATTTAGTGCCTCTCTCTCTCTCTCTCTCTCTCTCTCTCTCTCTCTCTCTCTCTCTCTCTCTCTCTCTCTCTCTCTATTCTCTATCTCTGTCTGTGTCTCTATGTTTATCTATATCTCTCGTTCAAAGTCTCTCACGCTCTCTCTTTCTCTCTCTCTTTCTCTCTGTCTTTCTCTCTCTCTCCCTTTTTCTTTCTCTTGTACTCACTCATTCAATCACTCATTCACTCTCTCTTGCTCAGAGTGTGTATGTGCATGCATCTGGGTATGTGTACGTGTGTGCATGTGCGTGTGTGTGTGTTTAGTGGCAGAAAGTGACCCGAGGGGCCCAGCTAGTTACAGCCTCTCTGCTGGAGTTCACCTCTTTCACAGAACACGCATTGTTGGCACTCAACAGCAGACACCTCACACACACACACACACACACGCACACACACACACACACACACACACACACAGATAATCATACACGCGCGCGCGCACACACACACACACACACACACACACACACACAGATTGTCACACACACACACACACACACACACACACACACACACAGATTGTCACACACGCACACACACACACACACACACACACACACACACACATATAGTCATACACACCACACCATAGACAAAATAGACAGACATTGGGCGGTTTTAATTCTAGCACAAGGAAGAGCTCCTGTTTTGAAAGCCCTGCGCACACTATACTCTTAATAAACTGGCCTCTCACACAGCAGCGTGCGTACACACACACACCAATAAACACAGACACACACACACATGCACAGACACACAATAACGACTGTATGAAATACATATATACTAGTGTTCATAGTAGGGTAGATGGTCAGGTTGTTATTGTAGGTTTCTTGGATAATTATGTGGGACTGAGATCACGTCAAATGGAGTTACTGGAAACAATGTTATCAGCTGGAAAATTGGGAATGGAATAACTTGTACAGCAAACGCTGAACAATGTGTTTCAGTAGTACAACAAATCCCAGTGCATTCACCAAGCAAGTCATCACCATCATCATTCCCACCATAGCATCGCTAGCATACATTTTCAAGAGAACAGCAATATCAGAGGCACGAGAGAGAGAACCTACGATGACCTTCAGTTAAGTGGGAGAGCACAGAGAGCGATCTCGTTGGCTAGCTGGAATAGACGTCAGCACCTTTCATTGCTCCAGTATGAACCTTAGCCTCTAGCGGTAAAGCAGAGGCAAGTGTAAAAGTAGCAGCAATACTCCCTGCCAGATTAACTCAACCAACATCAACATAGCTCGTCACTGCTGATAGTGTATGCTATCTTGATGACAGCAGAGAACCCCAGAAGAAGGCGCGATAACAGGAAACTTTTTACGCACAAAGAAACTTGGATATTCGGGCACTGTTTAAGTCTCTCGGCCTTTTTAAGGTGTTTTGGTGGTAGTTTGACACTTGGGATTTCATCTCGCATTTACTTTTGAAATGGCAGCTTTGGCTATGTTTTCTTCGCCCCTGATCGTTTTTATGCTGAATTGTTACCTTAGTGGCGCCGCGGGTCGACTCCTAGGAAGAAGTTTGAGGAGCGCAGAGGATAGTGAGCTCTTGTTTCCATCCGAGCAGTCTTTCGACGGCGTGGGTCAGGACATTGTCTCGCAACATATGCTCAAACTGTATGAGAAGTACAATAGAGAAAATCGCTTCCGAGAGGAAAACACTGTAAGAAGTTTTAAAGCCAGACAAGGTGCGTAAAGCTTTGCTTTTCAATTATTATTATTATTATTATTATTATTATTATTATGAATAATAATAATAATAATAATAATAATAGTAATAATAATGATCATAATAATAATAATAATAATAATTGTTATTATTATTATTATTATAATAATATTATTATTATTATTATTATTATTATTATTATTATTATTATTATTATTAATAATAATAATAATAATAATAATAATAATAATAGTAATAATTTATGTTCAACCCAATAACTGTTGAAACAGCACAATATGTACTATGTACCTGGATGGTAACCTTGCCTGTTCATGTCAGACACCAGGAGCATCAAACAGCAATTGATAAATTAATCTCTTTCTAGCCAGAGCACTTACGTCCAAAATTTAACACGGAATGTCATCATGAATGTGTATATTAAGAGTAAAAAACTGCACATGGTCTATAAAAGGCAAGGTACCCTAAGGTTTGTTTTGAAATGGTCTGGGAATGCCGGGATATTGGAATGCTTTTGGCGCACTGTGTGTGTGGCACCAGCTGTGCCCCCGCGGCGCAAAGTCTCTGCCGCAGTTTTACGGTAGACAGACAAGCAATATGCAAAAGAATGCATGCTATTTAGCCCCACTAGATATGCGCAGCTGTCTTGACGCATTGAAAAAAATAAATGTCAAATAACGCACCGCACTGACTGAATCCTTTCGCAGGCTTTCTTTTTCTGTTTAAGGGCACGTGCCTCCTCGTCTGGAGTCAGATGGCTTAATGCGCAGCGGCTCTTCACTGTCTGATGCTGTTTTTCTAAACATAACACACAGGCATTTATACCACACCGGCTTCTCAGATGGCATATCATAACACTAGTGTGTATTTTTACTACAGGGGCTCTGTAATTCAAGGAGAGATGTTAGGGAGTTCTGATAACAATGTGAGATCTGTTAAAACATTTGATTATGTCTTTGGTGCCTACACAGACAGTGTTGGCTGTATGAGACTTAAGGGAAAGCTTTAGGGGGAACCAACGTAAGCGTTTCCATATGCACACTGAACCCCAAAGTAATGTATATCTCTGGAGTCACTCCATACTTCCGCTGAACCCTTATACAATGAACAATAACTCTGCTGTTAAAGTACATGTTCATCATGAATATGTAGGCTCTGGGCTCTCCAAGCACTGCCTGGCTGATCCCAACAGTCTGGTTCCTCTTACCGAGGCATGAAGCTGAATGTGGCCATAGTCCACTGACTGACTGACTGACAGGCTAACTGGTTTTCTATCTAGACTCTGTGGACCAGAGGTCAGTGTACCAGCTGAACCTGACGTCGCTCCAGGAGTCGGAGGTCATCCGCTCGGCAACACTCCACTTCCTGTTGGACCGCCGCCCGCGTCAGAGAGTCTGGTTCTGCAAGCGCTTCCAGAACCCTTCCTGTCGTTCTCACCCGCTCCACCCTCTCCCCCCCATCATCCTCCTTCTGTACTCCATTTCCCTAAACTCTAAGGTCAAAGGGGAGCTACTAGGCAACGTGACCTTCCACCCCCACAGAAGAGGGGTGTGGCAGACGAAGGTCGTGACCCAGGTCATCCAGGAGGCCAGGGAGGAGGGTCATCTCCTGCTGACTCTCGAACTGGACTTTGGACTGCAGTACCAAAAGCAGTCTGAGGTGGCGCTGTCTCCGGAGGCCCTGCCCTACATCCTTTTGTTTGCCAATGATAAGGCCTTAGGGGAGCCTAACAGTGTGGCGGCCAGCCTCCAGCGGTATGACCCCTTCACTGAGAAAGGGGAGCCCTCCTCTCCCTCTGGTTCTTCATCGTCGTCCCCTCTCCATTCGGACACTAACTCTTCTCCAGGGCCAGAAGGACGAGTGAGGAGGGAAGCCCCTCCGCTCACACACTCCATCCACACCAACGAGCTGCCCGAGGCTGACCACACACCCGGGGGATACAGGAAAGAGCACCTGTGGGAAAGCACCTACATGGCCCTCAAAGCCCACAGCAAAGCTGCCGGTAAGGAGAAGAAGAAGAATGTCCAGGAAAGAGGAGACCTGGAGCAGGAACAAGGGAAGGAAGGAGGGAGACCTGAAAGAGGAGAGGCCCGTGTTTCCCAACCAGGAGGGAGGTCCTCAGATCCTCTCAGCTCTGCAGAACGGACCACGAAAAAGATGGGTGATGTGACAAAGCTGCCAGAGGGCAGCGAGGGACCAGGAGACCAGACGAGAGGAGGAGGGCCACACGAGGGCAGAGCGCGAGGGGCCAAGGCCCAGCCTCTAACTCCACTTCTGAGCTTTGACCAGAGGACCATGAGGAAGGCCAGGAGGAGACAGTGGGGAGACCCCCAGCACAGGGGCTGCTCACGGAGGAGCCTGAGGGTGGACTTTGCAGATATTGGCTGGAGCGAGTGGGTCCTAGCGCCCACATCCTTTGATGCCTTCTACTGCAGTGGCACCTGTGGATTCCCCATGCCCAAGGTAAGAGACAGGCAACCATATTTTCTTTGTGTGTTATGTCTTCTTAAAATATACAGACACACTGATGCCCGCCTAAACAACTTCTAGCTTCAGTGTCATATTCGCTCTGCATGAGTCAAAATGTCTTCATGGTAGTCATTAATGTTATTGAGCAAAAACACATCATAGAGTTATAGCAGCATAAATGACTAAAGGTTCATCATGTAATCCTCCCAGGTGGTGCAGCCGTCTAACCACGCCACCATCCAGAGCATAGTGCGGGCTGTGGGCATCATTCCCGGGGTGCCGGAGCCCTGCTGCGTCCCGGAAAGGATGAGTCCCCTGGCCGTACTCTTCCAGGAGGAGAGCAGGAACCTGGTGCTTAAGGTCTATCCCAACATGTCCGTCCAGTCCTGCTCCTGCAGATAGGAGAAGGCCAGGACACAATGGGGTGGAGAGAGAGAATAAAAAACACTGGTTTGTCCATCCATCCCTCTCTGTCTGTTCAGAGGTACGGGGACTTGATGAGGCACATTTTTCCTTGGGAAAAGAAGAATCATGACTTCAAGGACCCAACTGATGATGGAATAAATATGGCTTTGTAAAACAGTAGTGCTGGTGGTCATCGTTTGGAAAACAGGGCTGTTTCTGTCCGTCTGAGTTCAGGTGCCGTTCAAGACTCAAAGGACTTGAGCTCTAGAAACGTATTCAGTTAACTAACTTTCATCTCAAAATGCATTTATATATTTTTATATCATGGTTGTGTTCCTTGGACAGACCCACTGGAATGAATAAAATACTTCAACAGTGTATTTGGTGCAGCTTGTACCACAGAGATGAAATGGCATTGTGTATTTAGCTCTACAGCAGATTAGACCTGGAAACGTTCAAAATGATTTTATACATTGTATACATTACATATGCACTTACAGTTAAGTTAAGAACTCCACTCCACCTTGTAAATACATGCAAAGTAAATACAATACTGATTAGTTTGTGGAACAAAAAGAGTTATTGTACAGTCATGTCCTGCTACTAAAACAGTCATCCAGTTAAAGGAGCATCTGGAATGAATTACCCTTCCAACCCCTCAGAATACTTTACAAAAATGTTCAAATGAACCAGAAGTATTTTTCTATATATTGTGTGAGACTTTGTTAAAATTAATGTCTTTGTTTGTTACTATATATATATTATTTTAATTTAGAAGATGTTTTGTACGTGTCTTGTTTAAATTATTAAAAAGTAGTCATTTATAAAACTTCAGAATAAAAAATAATTTGATCAAATGCATCTAACGGAATATTTTTCTACTACTAGTTATAGTTTTGTAGACTTGTAGGCTTTTAGGATAAGATAACAGGCCTCTTTGACACACATCATACACATTTAGACCGAAGCAGAAACTTCCACTGATAGATAACTGCTCATTCCCTTGAACCTCCTTTGAACCATTTGCTACCACTAGGAGCCACAAGCTTGCGAGTTTGTTGTTGTCCTGCAGAAAATGCATACTGATACGGCTGCCATGGATCACTGGTTGACACAGGAAGCAGGCATGCACTTATTAGGATGTCAGCCACTTGACTCTCAAAAGGTGGCTTACTTCCCTCTTGCAACCCGTATGTCCATTCCACATGGTCCCCCTCAAGCATAGGATATCTGTGAGTGCAGGACGTTCTCAAATGCTCTTAAAAACGGGGTTTTAGCGAGAATGATCTCACCCACTTGAACACAGGCGCTTGTCATTCCTGTGCGTCTTACACAAATAAAAAGTAGCCTAATGTGGGGAGGTATTTACTTAATCCTGTCCTAAAATAAATGATTAATATATTATATCGCAAATATTAATATTTTTATTGGTGAAAAATCCTTATTCATTTAAAAATGATTTTGTATTATTATTATTACTATTATTATTATTATTATTATTATTATTATTTATAATAATAATAATAATAATATCATGGGCAGATCTTTTTTGAATGGTCCTGGTCCTTCTGCAGCACCACGGTCGATTGACTAATCGTTATCAGTTATATATTTATATATACTTACTAAAGCAAACCTAAACTTTCTATTGAAGAGTAGCAGAAAATGGTGACGTGTATTCCACAGCTGAAGGCCATGTTATGGTGGCAACCAAGGAACCTAGCTGCCCGCAAGTCAAACCAAGTGCCCATGATCCAACACAGAAAGTGGAAACTATAACAATATTTTGGTTTCTAAATGGAGCCTGATCAATTAATGGAGACGACTAGAATGCTCCCATTATGAGATGACAAAGGATTTCTGTTTCCAGTTGGAAACGGGTCTTTCCTCAGGTGATTAGAGCTTACACATTCAATAGCTCCTAATAGTTTAGCCTAACAAGGCAAAATCTTTGTTGATTCGTGTAATCATGATTATACTAATGATTCGAACAGAGTTGGGATTGTATGAGGGGTTTTCTATGGTCAGAGGCGGCGGGTTTACATGATTTGGTGGGTTGTGTTACAGAGTGATTGAACTTTCAAGAAGGGTCGAGGCGTTGACTTTCCCATGAACCTGCACTTGCTTACCGCCTCATTTACCTGCGACAGAGAACCCTATTTATGTTCTTTTCGAGAGTTCTAAAAACACAGCCTCAAGTAAGTCCAACCGTATCAATCATCAGGTTATAAACAATGGATATTATAGGACAAACAGCCTTTGTCTTGGAATGCCTCGAACAGGAAACAAAGAAATTACAATTTTCAAACATTGCATGAATAACATATTTTGTCGGGGCCTTGCATGGACCTTTAAAATAAAGCGGTCATTTCGTTTCTGAAGAAAAAAGTTGGTAGCTGATGCCACCTTTTGGCAATGTAGAACATTTAAAAAGAAATTACAGACTGAATCGAAGTTTGATATATGTTTATTAACTTACTCATTAACTGGATACTAATGTAATAGGCTTAGACGCCATATTATTTGTACATTCTCACGGACATCTAAAGTCTTTTTGCACAAACCTCATATAAATAGTTAGAAGGAAAATGAACACAGGACAACATGGCTGTATTATTAATGGGCCTAGTCAATATTGAGCTGATATTTGGCGTACACTTGTGCGTCTGTCTCTACACTTAGCTCATGCACAAAACTGAAACTTAAATTGGAAAATGTTACATATAATCAGACAGCTGGATAAAAATATCTACACAATCATAGTACAAAGATATGCAGTTAGATTCCCACTGTTCCATCCTGAGTTTAATAAGGCACAAACATATTTTCAAATGCAAAATACGACTAGATAATGGCACGACTGCTGTTTCAGCCACCTCTGGTAGGTTTCTGTATCTCTGCTGCCATCTAGTGGACAGGCTTGGATGGCCGTTTGTGTAACGCACTGCGTTATTTATTTTATTGTTTTTTTCAATGGAATAGTCTAGTTAAAAGTCTACATTCACAGTTCAATTTCAGATTCCCATTTTAAAATGTAGAACATTTTAAAGTTGACGGTCATTTAACTCTTTTGGGTCAACTGAACTAAATTAGATCTAATTATGAGACGTCATGTGCCTAGAGAGGTGATGTCGCTCGCGGAAGTATTCGTGACAGATAGGACAGGTAAGTTTTTCCTCACGCCTTCTTCTCACCTGAGATTCTACCGCGAACTCTTTCTTGTGATGGGATCGCATGTGGAACACCAAGTCAGAGGTCATCCTGAACGAGAGATTACATTTGGCGCACCAGTTCTGTACTGACACCCCAAATGAAGTGAAGGTTGGTGGAAGGAGTGTTAGTGATGATGTCGTCTGTGGAGCCCCCACGCTCCGTGACCAATGTTCTGGTCCGCAGGGGAAACCGTTACTTGTTGGTACCGGTGTTGGCATGGTCTGTGCGGCAGTTAATTCCCCATTTAACATATTAGATGCCAACAGATTTCTGTAGCCTACAATAGCTCCAGAGGCAAAAGCATCAGACATGTCCACTTGTCGGTTGGACGAGGCAATTAGCCTCTCAGACAGATCCACTGTGGACTCGCTGGTTCTTTTGCTCGGTCTACAAAAAGCACTTTTCTGCTCATCCTGAACATTGGACAGGACGAAAGAAAACGCACTGCTGTTGTTAGAATGCAGGCCAGAGCCCTCTCCCATTCTCCTCTCTTTGATAAGCTCTTTTTTTCTTTCTGTGTTGTGCGTAAAAGTTGTGTTTACCTCTCCAGGTTGAGAGAGCGCATTGTTCTTATATTCCAAATGTTCCCGTTTGAACTGGTTTTTGCTTTCCGCTTTTTGTTTTAAAATAGAGACCGATGTCCCTAACGTGAGGTGCTGGTCGCAGTTTAGCTGTGTGATATTGTTGTCGTTTGATATATTTGTCTTTTCCAGGAGTACCGTTGTCCTTGCCCGCATAAATCCTGCGTCATCATATTTCCTTTTCCGAGGAGACATGTCGGCGTCATCATCTGTGCTTGATGTTTTGTGTTCCAAATCTCTGGCTAAGTTGTGGAAATCAGTGACTCTGTGCTGTCTTTTTATTTCAAATGTTTTGTTTTGGTAGGCCTCACAGCCAAGTGTGTCATTCCTCAGTTGGGTACAAAGGAACCGGCAGTGCGCCAGGAAGGGGTGCTCATTCTTAAATACTTGGTCACATTTCACACATTTGAACTCTGTAAAAGAGAAACTTTCAGTTGTATTTCTTATAGGATTAACCTCTGTATATATTAGTCACAAAAATAAAGGCAATTATCAATGGCACGCTCCAATCCTACAGGCCTATTGTGTGTTCTGCTGTTATTGTCTACATTGTGATGTCGAATTATAAACTATCAAACTCGTCTTACCATTATTAGTATATCCTCTCATGTCAGTGAAGCCGAGTAGGTGAGATAGCTCCTGGTCGTACCAAACTAAAAGTTCTTCTTCCGGTCTAACATCCCTAGTTGTGCGAATATACAGTTGCCCTCCTTTCAGGTAAGCTTCAGTGTTCTGTTCTTCTCTGTCACGCGCGGCCTGCACTAGCCTTAACCACGAAAACACCAACACGGAGCTCCGCATTGCTTCGGGGTCTACCTGTTGAGAGAATGTATAATGTTTAATACAAACACACTTGCCTCTATACTTGGTCTTGTCATATAGGAATAATAAACAGCACATTTGTGCGTAAAAGTATAAATTATAGTTTTGCAGGCAATATCTTGAGTCCAGACTCTTAAACTTACCCTAAATATGTAAGATTTGTTCCTTTTATCGCTAGACTTCAACGCTATAAAGGCAATAGTGTCATAGAAAGTGTTTTGGAGCACACAAGGGCCGAACGATGTGCCTGCGAGGATGTGGCGGGTAACCACAACACTTGTGTAGAGGTCCGGTGCGTGTTGGACGAATTTACTTTCATTGTTCCAGATGGAACGAGGTAGGAAACAGTGTTCCATAGTTACCTGTGGAAAAATAAAACACAATATTAAATAATATGCTCGGGAGATGTGTTAAAATTGATCGAGACCAACTGTAGTATCTTACATTTTAAATTATCAATATGTAAACGCAATTTGATAAGAATGAAATACGTCACTATCAATTCAAAATATGTTATAAATAACCTTGTTTTCATTATGATTATAGGCTTTCTTATATAGATGTAGTATATGTTGATTTGTTTAGCGTTTACTGGCGGTTTAATGACATGCATAGTCACCATCAGCCAACATGAGGACTGCAAGTTATTATAATAGATATTACAGATATAATTATTACAAATTGGCTAATATTAGTATTTTAATTCTACCTTGCCCATATACAAACACTCTTAGAATGTGGTCTGACTTATAGAGTCCTTTGTCTCTGTTTTCCGTCGTTTCTCCTTTTGTCTCCCCATCTGCCAAGTAACTGCCACCTCTGTCTAGAAACGCGCACGACACAGCATGCACCGTTGACTACATTATTTTTATTTACATAAAGGATGAAATCGTACCGTTATATTGAAAAAACTAAATGTATAGACTGTTTTGTTGCAAGACATGCATGGAATTACAACTATTTCAAATGCATGTAGGCAACGGAGCGCTTAAGGTTTGAGAAATTGTTCTCCTGAATGTTTAACTTTTGCACACAAATTTTAAGAGGGATTTGATAACTCCACATTCTAAAAACAGTATTATGCTCTCACCTGCTGGTAGTGGAGGTAGTTAATAGTCCTGACGCTGGAAGGCACGTCTCCAGCAGGTGTGGTCGTACCGGTTTACGGTTTCTTCCGTTCTGTCAGAGCCAGAGTTATCACCACGGAATCCGCGTCGTTACTGCCTCTAATCCTCAGTCTCACACACACTTATTCTCCAGGAGATGCAATGAAGCGTGTCACAAACACACAGACACACATGCAAGCATACTCATCACACACACACACACACACACACACACGCACACGCACGCACGCACCCACGCGCGCGCACACACACACACACACACACACGCACAGCCCCCTTTCCACCCCTTTTACAATTTGGAAACTATAATTGTTGTGATCTTACATTCCTGTTAATATAGTTAATAGAGTTACTATAGAGAGCCATCGAGTCGATGGAGACATTGTGTTTCTGACATCAAGCATGTTATGCAATTTTGTCTAAAGTCTAAACCATGTTTTAGAAACATTTCGTTACTAGCAGGCCCATTTGAAATTTACGAAGCGGGCTAGGTAACTCTTGGATATTTGTTTTAACCTTTAGACAACATAAGTTTAAATCGTATTCAGTTATGATGTGACCCTGTGAATTGCAATAATGTTTAATAATTATTATTTTGAATAATAATTTTCCCCATATCTTGAGCATTGTTTCATAGATTGAGGGTATACTGCAAAGTCATACTTTCTATTTAGCGTATTTAGGCTCATACACTGTTCACAATTAAAAAACACAATTTATTAATACTAATCGTGTTTATCATGTCTTAGCCTTAAATCTTCCCTTTCAGTTCAGTGTTTAATCTATGACAATGTAAAGTGTCTTTGGGTGTTTTGAAAAGTGCTTTTAAATCAAATGTATTATTATTACTAAATGACTAGTTTAGGTTATATTTTAGAGCAAAGTTTCTAAAAGGACAGTAGGTCTACATAAAAAAAGATATAATTGGCATAATTGGCTCAGTAACCATGCGATATTCATCCAAAGTAACCCAAACCTCTGACACAAAATGATGCATTACATTTTCATGACAAAAAAACATTTAATTTATGAATAATGTATTTGCCCATTGGCAAACCCAGGGCTTCCAGGATCAAATGCCATTTAATAATGCTAAATTGTCCAAGTATCCTCGCTAATCTACATGTTCTTTTGGACCAGGGGTCCTCTGTGTTTGTGTTTTACCTTATCATTGATGACTCCACAGACACAACAAGGACAGACACTTAATAAGGCAAAATTGCCTTGCTGAGAATGTAGAATGTTTTCTCACAATTGATGTCTTTAGTCTGTAATTCTCTGTTCTACATCTGTCAGACCTTAAAACTGTCCTTCAGACATTTAGGATGACATCTAGACAATACGACCCAATCACACCTCTGAGCACTCTAACAAACAAAATGCAAATTTTAACTATAGCTAGCATATATAGTCAATGCCTTAGGGTGTGACGGTGCACCACGCGCCCTGACTGGTGCAGCATGACAGGGAAATGGGTCGGTTCAACAATGTGTGGAAATCAATTCACATTCATTCTACTTTGTCAACAATGGTCTGCATCAGACATATTCCTCGTTATTTATTTAAGTGCATCACCCAGTCAACTTAGTCTCAGAATTTAGTTTTTGCGATTCAGGCCACCACAGTAAACTGTCTGAAGAAACTATGATTGTACATTTAAGTTACCTAAAATCACCTTTTGTGTTGGATCTGCTGTGGGAAAACGCTCCGTCCCGGAAAGGGGAAGTGTTCCCCCTTCTGACCATGCTGATCCTGCCTGCTACTTTTTTTCTACACGGGTGCAAAAAAAAAGACAAGAGCCCTTCGAGCCTGAACACGCACTATAACAGACGGTTGCGCACGCTCCATTGAATACAACATACTTGTTAGGGTACGTGCGAATTTCGAGAGTATTGCCTGCGAGAAAATGTAAACATTATCCGCTTTATTTTGGGGTAGTCAACATAACTGTTTTGAAAGATGGCGAGGATCCGCTTGTCTCTCGGCTTGGTGGTTTTACTTTGGATTTACGTTCTTAAACTTCCCTCGACGGAAGGAAAGGGAGACGGAGGGCACGAGGAAGATGAGGAGAGGTCTTGTCAGGGTGCCTTTGACCTCTACTTTGTTCTAGATAAGTAAGTGGTCGTCGATATTATTTATGACTTTTTACTTTCTCCTCATTGCACATTGCCGAGCAACCCGCCCAGTTGTTTGGGAACACAGGGGAGCATCGATCCCGCTGTAGCCTGCAGTGTGATCGAATTGTTAAAACAAAAAAGTGTATATTCTGCCCGTTTCAAATAAAACAAAACTACGATTTATTTGTTTATTTTAGTACCTTGTTTCTAGACAAAACTTAACATTTTTAAAGATTTAAAGTGGCATAATATTCTTTTTTACTTCTTACGCTGTGAAAATGAAGTCAATGCTCACTTGCTGTTTTGTTCAATCGAAAACATGATCATGGAAAGTGTAAAGTGCTCTCCTACAGTCCAGCTCTCTGACAGCGTGTGGGGAAACAGCTCCCTGCGGGATGCGGGGCCGGGCAGGCAGGATGCATGGATTGAGTTACTGGCTGATGACGCCCTGTCTTACTGTCTCAGACACAGCTGCTACAGACTGCAGCTGCAGCGCAGTGGTCTAGAGCAGGCCCTTTCTCTAAGTGCACCGTCTTCATTTTCTACACTCGTGTATTCACAGTATTATGCTGGTTTCCTACTCCAGCTAGAGAACAATACTGGTCCAAAAGGAGAGAAGGAAGAACAAATCATGCCTATGTAATAGCGACCTATTTTTTTCACTTAAGGTCTTCCCATGACCTATTTAATCCTGTCATGATCCATCTCCTCAGGCCACATGTCTCGTAAGTAATTGGCTAGCTGCCTTTTCATGGAGAGCTAGAACAGGCACCCTAAACGTGTGTGCGGGGGTCGCTCTGTGTGACCTCTCTTGCGCCTGGTGCTCAGACACCGGCCCCTACATTTGTGTCAAAATAGACAGAATAGGAGAGGTGGGATTATATACGCAGACGACAAGCAGAAGAAGCCTGGTGATCTCAGAGAGAGACAGGGCTCCGAGAGAGAGACTGGGCTCTGAGAGAGAGACTGGGCTCTGAGAGAGAGACGGGGCTCTGAGAGAGAGACGGGGCTCTGAGAGAGAGTAGCAGCTGGCCAGGATCACAAGGTGCTGCATGCCTGTAACCATTGCATATCTCTTGCATATCACAGACGCTTACAGTTGAAAATGTGGTTGAAAGTTATGTTTTTTGTTAAGAACTGTCTTTCTGTAACACTTCCGTTCTGTTCAGGTGTGGATGTTGAAACACATTTATAATGCATTGAAAGTTGGAATCATTAAAAACCACCAAACTATCAGTGCTGTGCTATTACTGTGAAATAACGACTTTATGCATCTATTGATGGAGCGACAACAGGTATCGAGTGACTGATGCAATCCTCCTCATAGCCGAGTGCTGACAGTTTAAACAAAGGTCTACACCTCAGACGCACACATTTATTATAACCTTCTTAGTTAAACCACCTGTTTGGCTCAAGTGCTGACTTGTAAAGCCGACCTGCCCATGTAATACCAGAGAAGTTAAAGTTGCTGACAGGACAGTTTCATGTTGTATGTATTGGAACATAGAATCCTACAGAGAGCGGTTTGGACCTCTAGGAGGTCACTGCGTTCCAACACGGCTGAACTACATCAACCAAGTGGCAAGCTACATCTTGTCTTTATATTTTTTATCGATTTAAAAGAATGTGAAAGAAATCCCCTAAAGTGTGTGAGAGAAGTGTCATATTTTCTTTTCTGGAAACAGTTTTTTGTGTTGAAAAAAGAGAGAGGATGAAATGACTGGCTTTAGGTGCAGAGGTTAACCCACTGCAGTCAGACAGTCAGGAGACACTCTGACATGTACAACACAACACAGCCATTATTTAGATGACATTACGTGCATAATGGGATGTTTACTGCACTGGGAAAACACTAATGCATAATTGTAGTGGTGGTTGATGCATGCAGACACACATAACATGTACTTTGAGGGCAGGTAGTTAGGCACGTCAGTCCAGGAGAACATTGGTACCATTGGAGACAAACAGTACGGCTCCAAGAGCCAGAAACGCTGTCCTCCACTCTAGTGACAAACACTGCCCCAAACCTGACTGTGGAAAAGAAACAAAGCAGTCACTTCTAAACCCCAAAGTTTACGACCATAACCACACCCTCGCATGACTACCACAACCCCCCGCTGTCCTCCCCCTCTGCTTTATGATGTCACCGTTTCCTCCTCTAACACACAGCCCATACACTCTTAACACACAGCCCATACACTCTTAACACACAGCCCATACACTCTTAACACTCAGCCCAAACACTCTTAACACATAGCCCACACACTCTTAACACACAGCCCATACACTCAGCCCAAACACTCTTAACTCTCAGCCCAAACACTCTCAACACACAGCCTAAACACTCTTAACACACAGCCCATAAACTCTTAAGACTTAGCCCATACACTCAACACTCAGCCCAAACACTTAACACACAGCCCATAAACTGAACACACAGCCCAAACACTTTTAACACTCAGCCCATATACTCTTAACACTCAGCCCACACACTCTTATCACTCAGCCCAAACACTCTTAACACACAGCCCTTTCCTTCCTCCCCTCTCTGCTCCTTGATGTGACCGTTCCTCCCCCCTGCAGAGCATCACCTCCCTGTTCCTCTGTTGTTCATGTCCCAGCCTTTTCATATTGTGGACCCCCAACCTGTAGCTAGGCTGGCTGCACTCACAAGGCCATCTGTTCCCCCTCACAGTCCCAGGCCTGATGGCTGGTGCCCTGCTAGGGGGAGACTGCTACATCTGTCCTCGGCCAAGCAGGCAGCCCTCTGGACCAGCAGCAATTAGCCCCCATTAGCAGCTCCCCTGGGACCCGGCTGCCTTCATTAGACACTCGGGCCCTGCTGTAATGTGTTCCTGCTGCAGCACACAGCTGGTCCCACTGGCCGCAGCCTGCAGGGTTAGGGAATGGGTCTGGGGGTCAGAGAGACCTGCAGGGTGAGGGAATGTGTCTGGGGGTCAGAGAAGACCTCTGGTCGGCTGCTCCTATACCAGCCGGCAGGGTGAGGGAATATGTCTGGGGGTCAGAGAGGACCTCTGGTCGGTGTGGGGATGATTTGCTCTCCTTGTCGTTGTCCACTGCTTGTCAATTATTAGCGTTTCATCGTGTTTTGGGTGCTGTTGATGGACAGGGATTCATGCAGGTCCAGTGGTAAGTCATGTCATGCGCTCTTTGAAATTGTTACTTCTCCAGCAATACCACTGTCACATAGCCGACAGTAAATCATGTTTGCTGTCCTCAGGTCTGGGAGTGTGAAACACCACTGGAACGAGATTTACACCTTTGTGGAACAGCTGGCGGAGAAGTTCATCAGGTAAGGGAAAGTACTTCCCCCTGACTACACACACACACACGCACACACACAGACCTGTTGTGGCTCTGACGTGAGAGGAGTGTGTGTGTGTGTGTGTGTGTGTGTGTGTGTGTGTGTGTGTGTGTGTGTGTGTGTGTGTGTGTGTGTGTTTGTGTGTGTGTGTCCACAGCCCCATGTTGCGCATGTCCTTCATCGTGTTCTCCACCCAGGGTAGGACCATCATGAAGCTGACTGAGGACAGGTGAGACTCACTGTGTTATTTTGTCCAGTCTAGCCGTTAGCCTGTAACTCACAGTGTTACTGGCCTGTCCAGTATAGCCGTTAGCCTGTAGCTCACAGTGTTATTCTATCCAGTCTAGCCATTAGCCTGCAGCTCAAAGTGTTATTCTGTCCAGTCTAGCCGTTAGCCTGTAGCTCACAGTGTTACTGGCCTGTCCAGTCTAGCCGTTAGCCTGTAGAGCTTTTCTGAACTCTTTGTTTCCATAGAGACACCATCACTGGAGGCCTGAGGGAGCTGGAGAATGTGGTGCCAGGAGGAGACACCTACATGAACTATGGCCTGGAGATGGTAGGCATACTATATACTGGTCCTTAACGACTATTCTGTTTAATGAATATTACCTGGAGATGGTAGGCATACTGGTCCTAAAATACTATTCTGTTTAATGAATATCATTATCTATAGATGGTAGGTATACTGCACACTGGTCCTTAACGACTATTCTGTATAATTAATGTCATTACCTAGAGACAGTAGGCATACTGCACACTGGTCCTAAAATACTATTCTGTTTAATTAATATCATTACCTAGAGATGGTATGCATACGGTCCTAAAAGTCTATTTAATGAATGACATTGACGATGATAGTCAATATTTTTGGTTTTGCGATGACAGGCAAATACGCAGATATATCAAGAGAACCAAGGTAAGTAAAACCATGACATTTATCTACTGTTTACCACTTGAACTGTGTCGCTGTCCCTAGTGTGTGTGTGTGTGTGTGTGTGTGTGTGTGTGTGTGTGTGTGTGTGTGTGTGTGTGTGTGTGTGTGTGCGTGTGCGTGTGTGTGTGTGTGTGTGTGTGTGTGTGTGTGTGTGTGTGTGTGTGTGTGTGTGACGTGTGGTACTCTGTATGTCTTAAAGGCACAGCCAGTGTGATAATCGCGCTGACTGACGGGGAACTGAACGAGTGGCAACTGGACACAGCCCAAAGAGAGGTTGGTCCAGAGTTAAAAGGCAAACGGTTTGAACGCTTCGACACAAGTGTGTTCATGTCTGTGGAAATTAATCATTGTGTCTTTGTAGCCGGAATGTGTGTTTCTGTGTTGGTTGTGTCTTTGTATCCTGAATATGTTTTTCTCTGTGTTGGTTGGCCAGGCACAGAGAGCGCGGTCTTTAGGAGCCATTGTGTACTGTGTTGGGGTCAAAGAGTTCAACCAGACCCAGGTAAAGTCTAATCCATGACATCATGGCGGCGCTGTGAAGCTGAAGTACCTACTAAACCAGTTTGTCAGACCACCGCACTGAGACTGCATGTGTGTTTGTGTTATAGCTGGCCACCATCGCCGACTCCATGGACTATGTCTTCCCTGTTTGGGGGGGCTTTCAAGCCCTCAGGGGAATCATTGACTCGGTACGGACAGCACACACACACACACACACACACACACACACACACACACACACACGGACAAGGACTTCATCAATTGACTTTAACGGTGTTGTACATGGATTTGTTTTTCAGATCATTAGGAAGTCATGCATAGAGATCCTGTCAGCAGAGCCGTCCAATGTGTGTGCAGGCGGTAAGAGCACTGAGCTGCACTGAGTCCGCACACTGAGGACCACAGAGTGACAGCCAGCGTATTGCTGGCCACAGCCAGTGGAAATTAACATAGCCACTTCAGTTTTCTGTGTGTGTGTGTGTGTGTGTCTGTGTGTGTGTGTCTGTGTGTGTGTGTGAGAGAGAGAGAGAGAGAGAGAGAGAGAGAGAGAGAGAGAGAGAGAGAGAGATAGGAGAGAGAGCGTGATGGTCAAAGAATTAGTTTAGCATCTTTAAGCATGGATGCCTCCTTGGCCTAGTTTGCCACAGCCAATATGTTAAGCAGCCACTCTGACCCTCCGACACCCCGGCCCCCTCCATCTCCCCCTGGCTCCCCGTCTCTCGTGGCTCACAGTGCTTCCAGAGAAAGGGAGGAGGAGGAGGAGGAGGGAGGGGGAAAGTGGGAGCTGGTGCAGAGTCAGCACGACGGATGATGAGCTCTGACATGACCTTATTAGGACTCACTTAGAGAAGAGTTCATGTGCAGGCCTGTGTCCACGGCAACCAGAGGAACAGATCAGTGCCCTTTGGCAGACAGGATCAATGCTCATTACTGAATGTGAGGGAGAACAGAGAGAGAGCAGGGAGGATAATAGTAAACAGATGTTAGCCTCAGTGAGAGCTGCCTGCTCACTACAGGGAGAAGGTAATTAAGAGCTGTTAGAGATAGTGTAGAGAGATGTTAGCCTCAGTGATAGTGTAGAGGGATTAGCCTCAGTGATAGTGTAGAGAGATGATAGACATAGTTATAGTGTAGAGAGGTATTAGCCTCAGTGATAGTGTAGAGAGATGTTAGCCTTAGTGATAGTTTAGAGAGATGATAGACACAGTGATAGTGTAGAGAGCTGTTAGCCTCAGTGATACTGTAGAGAGCTGCCTGGTCACTAGACATGTAGGAAATAAGTAAGAGATGTTAGCCTCAGTGATAGTGTAGAGAGCTGCCTGGTGATCCACGTCTCCTAGCAGCAGCAGCCTGGCTCCCTAGTGGATGGATGGATGGATGGGGGGTGTAATGGTCAGTGAACTGAGCCCCAGGGCCACCTCACGGGACTGCATTAGCATGGCCTAATTAAGGAGGCGTCTGACCCTGATGGACCCCAGGCACACTAACACTACACGACATTGGACCACTGATTCTGGAGACAGAGCTTTGGCCTTCTAGACATTTTAAATGTTTCCCAGTTTCAATCTTGTAATAGGAAGAACTTTGACATTTTACAAATTTAAAAAATGAAGATTAGGTTAAAATGCAGACTGCCACTCAACATTTGATGGCTATGTCCATGTCTACTGAACGATGTAAGAAATTAATTTTTTATACATAGTAACTCCATTAAAAATTCTGTTCAAATACTTATCAAGCTGTGTGTTTCCACACCCATCTGCATTCTTTCTGAAGGTTAACATTTATCCATATTTCTACTAGCAGTAAACCTTGCGTGGTGATTCATTATGAGAAAAGACAGCGCTTTTAGACACAGACAGACACGTTTAGCTGGGAGGCTGAGCGGTGTCCACTCGGAACGTCTTAGGTTTGGACAGTCTGCATAGGTAATGTGACAGGAGTGACAGAGGGCAAACTACTCTGTCTTTTTCACCAGCATACAAACAAACACACTCACACACACACACACACACACACACGCACACTCACACACTCTTTAAATCCACACACACGTCCCTCACTGTGATGTGAAGTGACCAGGCCACGCTGCCTGCAAACAGGCCATCAGAACAGACAGTGAACGCAGAGCTTGCTATGAGACGTGACAGGACTGATCACACACACACACACACGTACGTACGTACACACACACAGACACACACACACACACACACACACGTACACACACACATACACACGCACACACACTCACATACATAAAGACAAAGTGGGCAGTAAAGGTTGGTCTTTATATTGAACATGACAGCAGAGATTGCTGCTTTCATTAGCGTCTGACCCTCCCTTCCACCCCCCTCCCCTCCCTGTCCCGTCGCACTAGCGTGATTGAAGAAGCCCAGGTTGGACATGACCTAACCCCCCACCCCACCCCCTTTCCTCCACACACACACACACACACACACACACACACACACACACACACACACACACAGTCTTACCAGCGTGGCCCATGTCACAGTGCAGGTGTAGATGCAGGAAGACAAGGTGTGGCCGTGTAGCAGCAGGAGGGCAGCAGCACAGCACCAGCCTCTACCTACCATGTGGCTGGCTGCATTGACCTTTCTGTGTGTGTGTGTGTGTGTGTGTGTGTGTGTGTGTGTGTGTGTGTGTGTGTGTGTGTGTGTGTGTGTGTGTGTGTGTGTGTGTGTGTGCGTGTATGTGCCATTTGACAGTAACAAAGGGAGAAAGGGGTTTGATGCAGTAATCAGACACAGCATTAAAGATAATTAACATCTATGAAGACACTCCAAATTAAGAAGATTTGTATCTGTGTAATAGGACTGTGTAGATGTTTTAGGCTTTGTGTATAGTACCTTATTGATAAGACTGTGTCGATGTTTTAGGCTTTGTGTGTATAGTACCTTACTGATAAGACTGTGTAGCTGTTTTAGGCTTTGTGTATAGTACTTTATTGATAGACTGCGTAGATGTTTTAGGGTTTGTGTATAGTACCTATTGTTAAGTTCACTCAAGTAGTCTTACCCATCAGAGAGGTTGAAAGTAGGGAAGCAGTGAAGGTAGACGGTTGTCTGTAATTACAGTTGGGTCAATTGGGAGAGTGTGGTGATTAGGTGTGTGTGCGTGTGTGCGAGAGAGTGTGTAAAAGAGAGAGTGCGTGAGTGAGAGAGAGTTTGTGTGTGTGTGTGTGTGTGTGTGTGTGTGTGTGTGTGTGTGTGTGTGTGTGTGTGTGTGTGTGTGTGTGTGTGTGTGTGTGCGTAAGGGGGGGGGCTGACTGACTGAGGAGACAAGAGCAGTAATGACAGGTTTACTGGAGACTGGCACTCTAAGCCAGCGTACATGCAAGCGCACAAAAATACGATACAGTAGCCCACATGATCAGACCCACAACCTAAGAAAAACACACATACGATACCGTACACATTATACACACAACATAATAAAAACACACATACGATACAGTACATATTAGACATACAACCTAATAAATACACACACATACGATACCGTTCACATCAGACACACAACCTAATAAAAACACACATATCTGTCATGACAACGCATGGCGGTATGGATATCTGTAAGGAAAATCTAAAATATCCTTATTCTACGCACAGTACGATACAGTGGGATGTTTTTGTCGGTCATTAAAGTGTTGCTTTGACCTTCTTCGAGATGCTGTCCTACACACACACATAAACACCCATGCATGCTCACACTCTGTGAGCGGGGAAAACATTTGCAAGAAGGGCAAGCCAGTAAGGAAAGCCACCGCCAGTGATGTTTCTTACCCAGTGATCTTCACGCTGGAGCTTTGTAAATGTTAAAGGTGTGGCGCATGTTCACTTGTATTAGCCAGGATAATGCTAGAGGAAGCCTCGGCGCACTGCCGAAGACACACTGTCAGATAAACACACACGCAGAGTGCACGGCACGGATACACACCCTGCCACTCGGCGCCGTGCCGTCGGTGCCATAGGTAAGGTCAGCTCTGCTCTGGCTCTGCTGGTGTCAGCCCTGGAGACATGCTTTCTAAGCGGGCGTTTTTTCCCCTCTCTGCAGCATATGCTGCTCAGCGAGCACACACACTCCAGCATATGCTGGCCAGCCTCAGTCAGCGCTCTGCCACAGTGCCTGAGGGGGCTGAAAGGTCACAGAGACACACTCAAATGTCTGCACGCACACAGACCGCAACACGCATTCTTTCCTCCTGGCTACAGTGCAGCCTGAGATTTGTGAACAGCATCACTTTTAGCATTAGCACCAGTGAAGCATATGCTATGCCTTTTCACGCACAGATACACACACACACACACAAATGTATTTAGCACCAACAAAGCATAATGAACATTTATTTATGGTTGATTTAACCATGTCCAAAAATCTATAAAACACCACGAACAAGTTAAGACAATAAAAAAAATCTGTGCTCATGCATTAAACGTTATGTCATTAGATCAAATGCTTTTAATCAATATTGTTTGCACAGAGATATTTAATAAAATCACTAGAAGTATTATTAAGCTTGGAATTGGACATTTAGAATGCTCTCATATGTGGTATACATCATCTCCTTGTTCTCTTTTTATGTGTGATTTCTGTGTTTTCCAGAGAAGTTCCAGGTGGTGGTGAGAGGAAATGGGTTTCTCCATGCCAGAGACATCAGTCAGGTCCTCTGCAGCTTCAAGCTCAACGACACACACACTGTGGGTCAGTACCCCCCCCCCCCCCCACACACACACACACACACACACACACATACACACACACACACTGTGGGTCAGTATCCCCCCCCCCCACACACACACACACTGTATGGCAGTACCCCAAAGACACACACATAAATACTCAACGAGCGACAAATGAAAGTCAACATGCTGTGAGAGAGTTCTCTGTTGCCTGTGTGCTGTTAACGCTACAGTCTGTATTGTGCCCCCCCCCCCCTGCAGATGAGAGGCCGGCTGCAGTGGAGGACACCATTCTGCTCTGTCCAGCTCCAGTCATCCAGGAAGTGGGGAGGTAAGCTGCCATCAGCCCACTATGGTGCTGTAACAGTGAGCTATTGGTTCCTGCACAAACACATTGTCTCACTCCGTCATCATCTATCTCTCATCAATCTGCCACTTTGTTGTGACACGTCGCGTGGAGACAGTGGTGTCCTTGGAGAGGAGCGGACCAAAGTCGACGGTGGCTTTGTGATCAATCAGTGTTTGTCACTCTGGGCTAACCAAAGCAGACACCAGTCACAGGGAGACTGGGAGCCCAGGAACACCACTTAATGAGAGCCTCCTGGAGAGAGACCTCAGCAAGAGAGTGTGTGCGTGTGTGGGCACCTGTATCCCTGCAGCCTGTTTGTGTGTATTCAATATATAGCCAATGGCTTATAAAACTAAAAAAGAGGTCTAGTTAGGTAGAAGGAGGAATGATGGGTATCCTGTACAGGGGTCCCCTTTATGCCTGTATCCCTGCAGCCCGGTCCATCATTATACACTGCAGCCTGTATTCCTGTATCCCTGTATCCCTGCAGCCTGTATCCCTGGATCCCTGCAACCTGTATCCCAGCAGCCCGGGCCATCATTGTACACTGTATCCCTGTATCTGCAGCTCGGTCCACCATTGTACACTGTGGCCCCTTGGCCTCAGACACCTCCCGGTCCTCCTCTGTCTTGTTGCTGTCACTCACATTACCTCTGCAGTTTGAGCTCTGCTAAGTCTGCCAGTAGGAACAACTTTCCTCTCCTGGAGAAAGGGGAAGAAGAGGATTTCTGTTGATTATTTCAGTATGATTGTAGGCAGCTCTGTAGAAGACTGACTAGTTGAGTTGGATGGATAGAGTTGGTGTCTACATTTTGTGCCCTGGTCCTTTTATTGTCATTAGGTCCATCGCAGAGGCCTCATAAAGAGCACATTTCTGGACTGAAATTCATTTTGAATTAAAAATTGTCTTTTGACTTCGGTTGACACACAGAAGCAGCGTCAGTGTAGGTGGTGTTCGGTTGTGTTTTCTATCTTGTCAAACCTGAGGTGACTGCCAGTACAATATTTATTTGGGACTTGGTCCATCTCGAGGATATTTGGCCCCTTGTGCCCTTAGCCTGCTTCCAGCATCTCTCTTCCTCTGTATCACACACACACACACACACACACACACACACACACACACGCACACACACACACACACCCTTACCCCAAACCAACTCTCCAGCCCTGTTGTGTATGAGGAAGTCACTGCTGTCACACAAATCACTGGTGACTGGGCACCTTCCGGATGCAGTGACATGCACACGCACACACACACACACACACACACACACACACACACACACACACACACACACACACACACACAGGGCACACCAAGATATGGTTGGCAGATGACTGATTGATAGACAGTGTCACCAGGGGAGCTGATAGCACTGTGCCCCCTGCCTGCCTTCCTGAGAGGGGGAGGAAGGATAGAGGGGGAGAAAGGAGGAGTAGAGGAGAAAGAGCAAGCTTTTTATAGATGTGATATATTATGTATACATGTATTCTAGGTTCTCTGTGTTGTAGTGCAATAGGGTAAGCTGCTGCCTTATTGAGAGAATGGAGGGAGAGAGGGAGCCAAGGGAGGGGGCAGGCTGGAGTCATGTCAAACAGGAAAGGCCTCGTTCTCCCTCCCTCCCCCTCCCTCTTCCTCCTTCTCCCCTCCCGCTCTCTCTTCCTCCGCTGTCTCCTCATCCCCCTCTCTCTTCCTCCTCTTCTCCCTCCCCCTCTCTCTTCCTCCTCCCTTTCTCTTCCTCCCCTGTCTCCGGCTCACCCTTCATTACCCTTCTCCCTGCACTGACTTCCCTCGCTACCCCCTCGCCCTCCCTCTCCCTACAGCCCCAAAACAAGGTCCCAGTAGGAATGGGACGTGTCTTCTTTGTGTTTCTGTAACCGTGTTGTAATGTTGAGTCTCATTACATCATTACTTCAGAGGTTAACTGGATGTCTTTTCAATTTCACTGTTGTCTTTATAATATAAGCATTTGTGGTGAAGCTCTTAGGGCCTGTGTCTGGCTAGCCCGGCGGTGATCGGGGGCCTGACTCTGCCCCCACTTTCTGATCCTGCCGGGAGATAGCGGCACTGAGCTCCCGTGTAAAGGAAGTCATTCAGCTATCTGTATAGAAGTTTTCCACATTAAGAGTTTTGGGTGGAATCCAGAGATAATACAGAGAGATTCCATTCCTGCTCTGGGTGGGGAGATGCTGGCCTATGTGAAGCCTGTGGCCTCCAGACATGGTTTAAGCTGATGGGGCACAATGATTGTTTGTCTGTCTGTCTGTGTGTGTGTGTGTGTGTGTGTGTGTGTGTGTGTGTGTGTGTGTGTGTGTGTGTGTGTGTGTGTGTGTGTGTGTGTGTGTGTGTGTGTGTGTGTGTGTGTGTGTGTGTGTGTGAAGGGCACAGGCACAGGCAGATTCCCGTGCAGGAATGTGTCTGAGACCCATCTGCAGTAGCCCTAACAAATGTGTGGGAGCTGATAAAACGTGAGGGAGCATGCCTTCCTTCCACAGCTGACTGGTACTGTTTGACTTTGCTGCAGGGTCATCTTTCTGCAGGTGAGCATGAACGAAGGCTTGTCCTACATCACCAGCTCTGTCCACATCACCACCACCGAATGTGTAAGCACAACGGAATTATAATTCCTATAAACGTTAACGTTTGATTTCTCACATTCACTTTGGATTCCACAAAACCTTATTTATTCTTTCCCTCCCCCTCTTTTCTCTTCTTCTTCTTCTTTGCCAGCTGTCTGCTCCACCTCCTCTGAGGTCTCCTCTCTTTCTTATCAGAGGAGGCTGTGAGTACTTTCTCTCTGGCTCTCGCTCTGGCTACACACTTTTCATTCAATAGTTCCAGACAATGACAGAAATAAAGAATTTGATTTCTTTGTAAGTTCTGTACCTCCTCTTTTTGTCCTGGTTTATAAATCTGACTGTGTTATTGTTTCACATTTGTGTGCTTAGTTTGATGGCACCATCCTGCTGATTTCAATGCTGGTGCTGTTCCTGGTCTTGGCACTGCTGTTCATGTGGTGGTTTTGGCCTCTTTGCTGCACTCTGGTAAGTGTGTGTGTGTGTGTGTGTGTGTGTGTGTGTGTGTGTGTGTGTGTGTGTGTGTGTGTGTGTGTGTGTGTGTGTGTGTGTGTGTGTGTGTGTGTGTGTGTGTGTGTGTGTGTGTGTGTTTGGTTTTGCTTTTGGCTGTGGCTGTTCTATTTGACGTTGCTGTGTGTTCTGCAGGTGATCCGGGAACCTCCCCCTCCCCCTCCTCCAGAGCCTGTAAGTCATCAATGCTTACTCCCACTATCAAATTAAATTATAACCTAATATAATTATAATAAGTCCTGAATGGTGTGGTCTCCTCTCTCTCAGGAGTCTGATGATGAGGATGGTATGCCCAAGAAGAAGTGGCCGACCGTGGACGCCTCTTACTACGGAGGGAGAGGAGTGGGCGGCATCAAACGCATGGAGGTAACCCCGTGACCCGTACCCTGACCCGTACCCTAACCCTCCTGCTTTAAAGGGTCTGATGCTTATTACCGCTGTCCCCGTCCCTCTGCCCGGTGTCTGTGTAGGTGAGGTGGGGGGAGAAGGGCTCCACAGAGGAGGGGGCTAAGCTGGACAAGCCTAAGAACGCCGTGGTGACCATGCCTGAGCAGGAGTACGAGGCGTACGTGCCCAAACCTAGGAAACAGCCCCGCAAACCCCCACCACAAGGGAAGTGGTACTCTCCTATCAAGGTGGGGCTCTGTGTGTGTCACTGTCTGGTCACTATCTCTAGGTGGAACGCTGGTGGACTGATACTTCATGCTGTGTGAGTGTGCGTTATGTGAGCTTTCTAAAGAAACCTGCTACCTATCTAATCTCTCTTTTGTTTTTTGTCTCTCTCCCTCGCTCCTCCCTCCCTCTCTTCCTCCCTCTCTCCCTCTTTCCCTCCCTCCTCCCTCCCTTCCTCTCTCCTCCCTTTCTCCCTCCTCCCTCCCTTCCTTCCTCCCAGGGGAAGTTGGATGCACTGTGGGCTTTGTTCCGGAGAGGTTATGACCAGGTGTCCCTGATGAGACCCCAGCCTGGAGACGAGGTGAGGCCGGGAACTACAACTCCCAGCAGGACGGACTGTTTTAAAACTACAGAGAGGCAACAGAATCTGATCGTTAGAAAAGTAAAATTGAACAGTTGAAGCCTGTGTTACTTAGAAATGGTAGCACTGCGACTGGTAGCACTGGTCTGGGTACAGAGAGCTTTACAGAGTCCTGTTTGTGGGTTTGGTAGCACTGGTCTGGGTACAGAGAGCTTTACAGAGTCCAGTTTGTGGGTTAGTGTGATCCTCAATGGACCATCTTCATTCCCACTCTGCCACGCTCTCTTTATCTCTGAGGACGGAGGCACTGAGACATCTCAATGCTTTCAATGACATAAAGAGACCAGGTGCTAGTGGACATCATTACCACAGTAGCACTCACACACAGACACACTCTCTCTCTCACTGTGTGAATAAGCAAGTGATACCAGTCTCTCTGTGGCTCTCTCACAAGGCTTACATTGTTTAGACAGAGGGACTACTGTACACTTCCCTGAGATATTCCCACAGAATGGAATGACTGGATGTGTTTTTCCAGAGCCCATTGAGCAGACATGGTGACTCACCACCAGACGCTCAAACTCAAGGAACTAATACTCACTTACAATACAAGGAATGCTGGTATTACTAATACACTGGTATAGGAACACTGGTATTACTGGTATAGGAACACTGGTATTACTGGTATAGGAACGCTGGTATTACTGGTATAGGAACGCTGGTATTACTGGTATAGGAACTCTGGGATTACTAATACACTGGTATAGGAACGCTGGTATTACTAATACACTGGTATAGGAATGCTGGTATTACTAATACACTGGTATAGGAACGCTGGTATTACTAATACACTGGTATAGGAAAGCTGGTATTACTTATACAC
>JAPMUY010001402.1:32500-37500 GCA_026901105.3 Galaxias olidus
CTAACACTCACACACACACACACACACACACACACACACACACACACACACACTCAGTGATATTCATGAAGCCAGTGTCTCACTGTAGCCATATGTTGTCTCTGGTGGTGTACTGCTGCTCTGCTGCTCACAGACTGGCCTTTTTCACTGACCAGCCGGCCGCTATCAGCCCCCAGCCAGGCCCAGCCCATCCATCACACACACACACACACACACACACACACACACACACTCGACCATAATGGGTCGTCACAAAGCCGTCGTGGCTGGGCCACTCTTAATGGCCGCTGTGACTTTAGGGCCTCTCTGGTTAATAAGGTGTTAAATCAGACCACCAAGGGTCTGCCGCTACAGGGGCCTTTCAACACACACACACAAACACACACAGGGAGAAAGAGACTTTATGTGAGTGAGTGTGTGTGTGTGTGTGTGTGTGTGTGTGTGTGTGTGTGTGTGTGTGTGTGTGTGTGTGTGTGTGTGTGTGTGTGTGTGTGTGTGTGTGTGTGTGTGTGTGTGTGTCAAAACCAGCTTTGAGAAGAGAAGAGAGCTGAACCCTCAGTGAGAACAATAAGAGCAGCGCTCCATTCTCCCAGACTTGTAAATTATGTTGAAAGCCAAAGAGCCTCTGTTAACCATTGTGTGTCTTTTTGACTTTTTTCATTCCCCCCGCCGGCCACATAAGAGACAGAATCCCCACTCTGTTCTGGATCAAGAACAGGAAGAGAGGGAGGACATGGGACAGAGGAATGTGGGAGGGAAAGGGGGATGAGTGGAGAACAAGGGGGTTTGAATGTACATGCTTGTTAGCTAACTTAGTATGTGCGCTGCTTTGGGACAGCCGTCTATGTGTTGTGGTGCAGGTGTGGGACACACAGAGCTAGTTCCATAGTGCTCTCTCTGTTTACTGGAACACACACACAGGCCTCTGTCAGCTTGGTTAGGCTGAGACACACACACACACACACACACACACACACACACACACACGCTGGGGTTATTTGTGTCATAGATGGAATTAATTTTTTTTTATTAACATAATGTGTGTGTTTTGGGTCTGTGTGTCTGTCTGTCTGTCTGTCTTGCAGGGTCGCTGTATCAGGTTCCATCGTGTGAAAGACGAAGATGGCATCCCAAACCGGCCTCCTGCTAGCAACCTTCCTCCTCCTCCTCCTCGTCACTCTTCATCCCCTCCCCCTCCCCCTGAGCAACAACCGCTGGTGCGGCCCACCCCGCCTCCCCCCTGCACGGCCCCACCCTCCAGAGCTCCTCCCTCCCGGGCCCCCCCGGCAGTGATGCGGGGCCCCCCCGGGCCACCCCCCTCCCGGGCCCCACCTCCCTGCAGGCCCCCGCCCAGGCTCTGAGAACATGACAGAGGTTGTAAGGGGCTTACCAAAAAAGGCAATTATTCACTTCCATATGTTGTTTTTTTTGTTCCACATAAAAATACTCTCTATTCTGCCTTTCTTTCTATGCCCAACGCCGTCCCCTCATACTGATAATTACTGGAGGGGCCAGCAGGGGACCACTCACTGCTCTGTGCTGCTTTGTTGCTGGACAGCAAAACATTTACTTAGGAATGAATATGGAATCAGCTACTGAGTTCAATGGAAATTAGATACCGTTAGGAAACGTTTGTTGAAGTACTAAATAGTTCATATCAATGGGAATCTGAGCATGTGGGATGTGGGAATGCATGTTACATGAAAGAAAAAAGAAGAGTTCCTCTATGTGTTGAGATGTTTCTAAGTTGTTATCTTTAGATGGTGGGGGTGTTATTTAGCTGGTAGGTGTGGATGTCTTGGGGTTGCGTGGGCTTGAGAGGGAAGGTGTGTGGAGGGGCTTTGCTTAAAGGATCATGGAACGTTTTGGAGGATGCAGGCATGAAATGATTTTTTTACTGGATATATATATATATACACTATATTTAGATTAGAGACTGGCTTGGTTCTTTAGGAAGGTTATTGTAGGTTATCAAACATAGCTAATGGATGGATGGATTAATAGTAGCCAATGGAAAAAGGTCAGGTTTAATCCAACTGATGTGTTTGTACCACACACAAACCAAAATTAGAAATTCATAAATTAGACGACTGCAGGGCAGTTGTTATATTTAATTTATTTAGTTTGGATCTTTTGCATCTGTCGCATTTATTCTGGGGACATTTAGGGTGTATAGGGCGTAAAGGAGCTATCATGTCTTGATACTTATGTTCTCTTGTTAGATGGAGGCTTTGTGTGTCTGTTATTTCAGCTGTCTGACGAAGTGTGTGTACTGACCCTTTGTATTGTTTGATAATAAAAATACAAATATCAAAAATATATCAAATGGTTAATTTTTTGTTGATGTTTTCTTTGTTTAATTGCATTGATTCATTGTAGGCTGTATTATCTTCTTACTTTGCTACTACTGACTATAATATAAACGAAAAGTCAGCTGTTACTTTGCTACTACTGACTATAACAAACTAAATAGAGAAAGGACAGCAGTAATGCACCACGATCTTCTTCTCCTTCCAAAGTTGCATATTGACTTTTAAAAAGTCATGCCTGCTAGTATTTTGCACAAACTACATTTTGAAACGCAAATATATTTATTACCCAATATTTCACAACCTTTAATGATAGCAATGATGTAATGTTGTTCTGCTGGGTGTGTCGGCTTTAATCAAGGTAATTACACATTTGCTGCTGTGATGGCAGTGTAAACAGACTAGGCCATAAACATTATAGATAGACCTACTATCAATCCTGAGCTGAAAACACGCTGACCTCTATGTGTCAAGTGAATACTTCTATTCAGTGTACAAGCTATAATCAAAACTTTTTCTGAACTAATGTAGGCACGGCTGGTCTCAGTTTTGTGGTGTTTGGCAGACACTTTGACCCCAGTAAAGATGTCTGTCTGAAACCTAACCCTGATCCCTGTAAAGATGTCTGTTTGAAATGGGAGAGTTCCGGGATGTGAGGACAGGACAGGACAGTCTTAAGAGTTCCTTGTACAGACCCACTGGAGGACAGTCTGTCACACTGCAGCCCCATGACTCACATTACGACAACCATCCCTGGACAGGACTGCTGGGAGTCTCGTGGTATTACAGCTAGAACACGTTTAAGATGTCAGTGGCTTTCTTTGGCCTACTGACCACTCACTCTGAAACAGGCTGGCCACCTAACTTAACGAGTGAATTAAAAACAAGACTGTAGGCTTTAAGTGAATCGTAAGTGAGTGACTTGTCTACAGCCAGGAGTGTCACTGTGTAGGTGTGGCGAACAATGAACAGCAGGAGTGTAGGGAGTGTAAGAGTGTAGGAGTAATGTCCTCCCGATGGATGAAAGTCTTACTTCTCACAGGATTATGCAGCCAGACCAGGATCTATCCATTTCCTTATTAGTAGAACAGCATTAATCAACAAATGGTTTCTGTTTTCATTTTACTTAATTATCAAATAAGACTCTAAAAACACTTCATAGGGATCTACAGTCATTATTTATTGATGACTTTTCAATACAGAGACAGAACTGGAAGTGGATATAAATCCACATAATTTAGTGCTCGTTGTGATAACACTAGTTTCAGTTCCAACAGTCTTCAGCAACCTCTAGTGGTTAACTAGAGCATTACCATGAAGGTAGATAGAATACATCTCTCCAAACATAAAACATTTCTTCTCTACAGGCAGGATACATAAATACATTTCACATCAAAAACAAGATGGTTCATTCTCTTTAAAGACACTCTTCAGTTCTCAGGTCAAGAAAATGACTGAGAACCTGATTCATTGTTTCAGTAAGTCATTTATCAGATGAGTATCGATGCAAAATACATATTACCATTTTCACTTTCTTTTGCCCTCTCCAACAGATGAACATAGACTGCTTCACCACAATCAGAGTAATAGCAACACTCTACTCACATTAGGACAAATCATACAAACCTTTTTGGGGAAGGCACACAGTCAAACACAGGTTACTAACGTAATCAATTGTGTTACTAGGGGATGTAGAGAGTGTTTGTGTACGGCTATGTTTGAGCAGAGAACAAATTGAATAAAAAGTCCATAAAAGATTACACTGTTCAAGCCCTTTTCTTGGTCCTCTGCATCTTCTTGCCAGACAGCGCCCCCTTCTGGGCTCCTCTCACCATGCCTCTGAACTGGCCGTGCATCTTGGCCTGTTTCCTGCGCACACAAAGTCACACACACACAAACACACACACACACGAACACATGAACATACGAAACAAGGGTCACACCATGACAGGATTTGACTAACATACTAATATAACTTGGACCAGTATCCTGATTCCAGAGAGGTAGAGGACAGTGAACAGCGGCTCCAGGGTGTTAGTCTGTACCTGCGGTTGAGCTGGGACTTGTTCAGGGGGATGTAGGCGTAGGGGTCCACCTTTCCTTTCCTCTTCACATCTCCTTTGCCCTTCTGAGGCAGACATAGACAAACACACTCACACACCGTTCCCCACCAACAGATATACAGCCGACTGTGTGTGTGTGTGTGTGTGTGTGTGTGTGTGTGTGTGTGTGTGCAGTACTCACCTTTGACTTGTAGTCTGTTCCTGCGTCTCTGCCAGCTCCCAGAGGTCTGTGAATACCAGAGCCGCCAGCTGAGTGTGTACAGAGATAAAACATGTTAATACGATTCATATTCTCCTAGCTAATCAGCACCAGTAAGTGATACTCATGTGTAAAGACTATACAATAAGTTAATAACTCTTGTGGAGTGGTCACGGACATTCCTACAGTACTTTAGGCCCCAGAGCCACCTACCTTTATATTTCATCTGAGGCTCCAGCTCCATATCCTCGTCCACCTCGCCATCTTGGAACGTTCTCTTCTGACCCTTTTTCTAAAGAGGGGGAAAGAAAGGGTTAATGGTTAGATACGATGATTAAAACAATACACAGCATTTGGAGGTAACGTTAATATCAAATATTAGAGCTGGGCTGAGACTCACACTCTTGACTCCAATTTCCTCCAGGATGT
>JAPMUY010001402.1:42500-167500 GCA_026901105.3 Galaxias olidus
CAGCCCGGTAGAAGCATCCCAGAACCTGCATCACAAAGGGCCAGGAGGCATGGTAACGGTAGGACAGCCCCTCTTCCACGATGCTGAAACACACACACACACACACACACACACACACACACACACACACACACACACACACACACACACACACACACACACACACACACACACACACGTTTAAACTAACCCTCACTTAAGGATGAACAGAGCGTTTGACTAACAAACTACAGGCCCCCTGGTCGACTGCCCGGGTTTTGGACGTACCTGAACATTTTGCAGACGTAGGCGGCGTTCCCGGTGGAGGCTGTAGGAGTAACAGGACCAACCTCCTCCATGTGGGGGGCAACGCACTCAGACAACAGAACCTACAACACAAACACACAACACACTCAGACAGCAGAAACTACAACACAAACACAACACACTCAGACAGCAGAACCTACAACACAAACACACTCAGACAGCAGAACCTATAACACAAACACAACACATGCAGACAGCAGAACCTACAACACGAACACAACGCACTCAGACAGAAGAACCTACAACACAACACACAACACACTCAGACGAAACAATGGCAGCCATTTTGAGACGTATGGTGCCACAGACAGGGCAGTGTCTGGTGTGTTACCTTGAGCGTGTTGGTGGCAGCGTGCACCACCTGTGTGTGAGGAGACAGCAGGCAGGAGATGGTGGTGGAGAAGAGACGAGGAAGGTGGGCCAGACTCAGAGAACTCTGCAGGCTGCAGGGAGACAGAGAGAGAGAGAGAGAGAGAGAGAGAGAGAGAGAGAGAGACAGAGAGAGAGCACATTAGACTCCCAGACTAGAGAGAGAGTACGGGTTAGACTCCCAGACCAGAGAGTGTACACGTTAAATTCCCCTGACCTGACAGAGAGAGTACGGATTAGACTCCCAGGCCAGAGAGCGTACACGTTAGACTCCCAGACCAGAGGTCTGTGTCATTATGGGATGTGAGAGGGTAGAATGGGGAGGACAGTACCTAGCTAGGTGGACGTGAGCCTTCTCCATGACAGCCAGCCAGGCCAGCAGAGGCTGCAGGTCGCTCTCACTGGGCAGGTAGTCATACAGGGCCTGGAGGGAAGGAATTCAAAAAACACCTTATTAAAGGTGCAGTATGTAAGTTTGAATTTCCAGCAATAAATTACATTTTTTATGTTTTTTTTACATTTATTACATACCTCCTGGAGGATATAATTAAACCAAATGCTCAGAATGAAGGTGAGCTATATGAGCGCCCTGGGCCCTGTATTCAGCTTTTACAGCGTCACCCTCCAAACAAACTTGTTACAATTCGCTTCGCAGACAAAAGAAGCAGCGGTGTTAGCTAGTAGTTGCAAGGCAGCTGAAGTTGTTGCATGTCGTCGCAAAAGACTTAGCTTGTCAAATCGCCATGTGCAGTTTTAGAACGTTAGGAATATCGCACCAGATTTATGTCAAAAAGGTATTATTCGTTTACATGCATACGTTGGATTTGTTGCCTATATACTCAGCAACGTATAGTAGCTATGGTGACAATCGCAGCTAAATAAAAACGATTGTCACGCACTAGCTCATACTAATATGGGAAAGGGGAATAAAATTATGAAATAGTTTTGTTAACGTTAGCTAACTGTGGTGGTGTCGTTACTACGGAAACGGTCATTTGTGTCTGCTCGTTGCTTTAGTGTGAACCACTCAGTTTTAGAGTGTTTACGATCAGACGTTCGGGATTCTTTTGTTTCTCACCTCGGGATCACTGATCTGACACGCTTTATGAGTTGGTGAGAACCAAAAATATGCACAACATACACATGATTAATTAAACACTGCCTTGCTCAGGCTCATGAAGTCAAGTCAGAGCGCGCACGGGCATGTGTGGGATGGGCAATTGAGAGGGATAGGAGGGACCAAAGACTCACGAGGTTGGCAATTTTTTCCCCAATTCTCTTGAACTACATATTGCACCTTTAATGTTTCTCCAGCCCACAAACGTATTGTATATTCTGTAAAGATGTGTGTTGGTGGTTGTGCGTGTGTGTTGGTTGCGCTGGTTGTGTGTTGGTGGTGGTTGTGTGTGGTGATTGTTGTTGTGTGTTGGTTGTGTGTGTTGGTTGTGTGTGTTGGTAGTGGTTGTGTGTGTTGGTGGTGATTTGTGTGCTGGTGGTGGTTGTGTGTGTTGGTGGTGATTTGTGTGTGTGGTGATTGTGGTTGTGTGTGTTGGTGGTGATTTGTGTGTGTGTTGGTTGTGTGTGTGTGGGTGGTGATTGTGTGTGTTGGTTGTGGTTGTGTGTGTTGGTGGTGGTTGTGTGTGCGTGTTGGTTGTGTGTGTGTTGGTTGTGTGGGTATGTTGGTGGTGATTGTGTGTGTTGATTGTGTGTGTGTGCTGGTTGTGTGTGTTGGTGGTGTGTGTCTCACCGTGATAATCTGTGCGTTGAGCTCAGCAGACATGGTGGTGATGTTGGGCTTACCACAGAACAGCTTGTGGAAGGCCTGCATGGCACACGCCGTCACCAGCTGCAGATACACACACAGAGGGTACATCAATGCACAGGTCTGAGCACAGTAAGTATCTGATGGGGTGTGTGTGTGTGTGTGTGTGTGTGCAGGCTCTCTCACCACGTGGCTGAGGGTCATGATCCTGAGCAGAGTCTCACAGCAGGACTTCACTGTGCCCAGCGGGAACGTGGTCAACAGCTCCTTCAGAAGACCCAGGACATGCAGTGTGGTGGTGTCCTCTTTACTGCCTGAATAAAAAATAAAGTTAGAGCGTTAACATTCGTTTGCTACAGCCCTCTGTACGAGATTCTAGGGTCCTGTCAGTACTTAGTGACTGTGGATATGACGGCCCTACCCCCGGCCTGCTCCAGCTCTTTGATGCAGAATTTGGCGGTGGCGGTGGCGGCGGGGTGATGGGCAGGGGCATTGTCCGTAAACAGGAAGTCACTGCCACGCAGGATGGAGCACACGCCGTGCTGGGCGGCTTTACGCAGCTGGAACGATTAACAAGAAAACTCAGGAAGTCATGAGTTCAATTATCACGCTCCTTAAGGCGATGGTGTAGTGACAGTGAGGGTTAGAGTTAGGGTTAGAGGTGTGTTGTCAGACCTTGGGTTAGGGTTAGGGTTAGAGGTGTGTTGTCAGACCTTGGGTTAGGGTTAGGGTTAGAGGTGTGTTGTCAGACCTTGGGTTAGGGTTAGGGTTAGAGGTGTGTTGTCAGACCTTGGGTTAGGGTTAGGGTTAGAGGTGTGTTGTCAGACCTTGGATTAGGGTTAGGGGTAGAGGTGTGTTGTCAGACCTTGGGTTAGGGTTAGGGGTAGAGGTGTGTTGTCAGACCTTGGGCTTGCTGTGCACGGTGAAGCTGAGCAGGCCATGGTAAGCCTGAAGGGTGGACGGGTAACTCCACACAGACACATCCTGCTTTCTCAGCAGAGTGGCGAGACAGGAGACAATCTGTAGACACACACACACACATACATACACACACACACACACACACACACACACACACACACACACACACACAAAACCAACAATAAACTAGGCGGTAGTAACTGCAATCTCAGTGAAGACCTGGTTTGGTTTTAAACTGTACATTGAAATTGAGAGAAGACATTTCACTTAAAAAATAAAACTCACAACACACACACACACACACACACACACACACACACACACACACACACACACACACACACACACACACACACACACACACACACACACACACCCATCTCAGGGCCGCAGCCGAGTCGGAGCTGGCCTGGTTGGCCATGACATCCATCAGTGCCTTGGCTGTGTCAGAGAACTTGGAGAGGAGCACTGGAGTTGGAACCCTGAGGGACAGAGATAAAGACAAAGAGACATTTAGCACACTGAGTCAACACTGTGGGGATGTGAGGGTGCTGCTACGGGACTGACCGCTTCATCACCAGGCTGAGGAGGTACGCCACAGCAGCCAGCGATTCTGTTGTGTCTACCGCCTCCAGGGTCGTCATCTGACAGAAACAAGCAGAACCGTCTCAAAAACAGGACACTCCCTGGAAGACTGAATGGGACTTCTGTTGAAAGCGCAGTTGAGTCACACTATAATCAGACAGGGTGAGAAGGACTGCTGGACTCACCAGGGCAGCAAAGTACTCTGTCTCAGTCTCTTTTCCTCCCTGTGAGCGGATCACCTCAGTGACAGCGGCCAACACAGCACAGATCTGAGGGACAAAACCGTTCATCAGTTTGAGATCAACCACACTCCTTTTACGACTTGTATTTTTGTATCATGAGTCATACACCTTGCCTAGTTTATTATAAGCCAAACATACAAGGGGATATGTTTTATAAGCTACATATCTAATAAACAGGTCAATGCAGCAGAACTGGCACGTTACCAACATATCAAAACAGAGCTGTACTATAAGACTCTGTATAGAGCCGTTTAATCCGCTAACCTCTTTGTGAGCAGCCGAGTTGGACTCCCAGAAGCGCATCACCTTTCTAAAGGTGAGGTTGGAGCAGTCTGACAGGCCGCTGAGAAAGGTGCCAGCGGTTCTTTCTGACACTGCTGGCTCAGACTGCTCCATGAAGGCATCTTTGCGGGCACCTGTTTGGTGTTCCAGGGGTCCTGACTGCAGGTCATTATGGAGTTTGAGAGCATCAACTGTCAGGTCACTCTTTTCTGTAAAAAGAGAAAAAAGGCAACAAGTGCTTAGAAAGTAAATATAACCTAAACTGTGAAGTGGCCGGTAGAGTATGCATCTAAGGTAAGGAATTACTGCATCTAACTTTCAGTAACACAGTCAACTTATGTATTTCATTTAATATTAACTGAACTCGTTCTAGCTATGCACACTCTTAACAGGATGAAGTGTAACATTGGGTTGTAGACATATGGCCGGACTTCTGATTTCAGTTATCAACAAGATAACACTAAATTTAATGTCACAGTTTAAGAAATACAAATACTTTACTACGATGTGGCATTTCCCATTTTAGAAATGTCCTGTTGTCGTTCTCCAGTATTCACTCAATTACTTGCATGTAACGTTCAAAATGAGGAATCTCCAGCTGGTCAGCCAGTGACTTGTATAACACTTAACGATCTGCGCTCAAAACGTTTATGGTTTAGAAAGGCTTGCCAGACTAGTTCTAATGTTTGCTCGGTCAGTTTAAAACTAGGTGGCTTCACTGGCTAGTAACTTTATCCAGCATGCTAACAGCTAACTCTAAATCGGGCTAGCCAGCGTGATCCACGTGTGATCAGGGGTAGAGCATTGCTTACCAGTGGGTCGGCTAAAAAAGCGACTTTTCGCAGCCTGTCTATAGCGGCTTGTCTGTGGATTCGAGTCACTACTATGTCCTTTCTTCCATCGCTTGAGTTTTGATGATGCCCCAGATCGCAGTTTCCCCGATTTTACCATATTGTTGTTAAAAAGTAATCACGTTCGCTCAGCTAGGCATTTGCTCCAGATGACGCGAAGAGTCGCTCGTCTGATGACGCCAGTATACGCTGTCTGTGAGCATGCTTGTACCAAACAGCAGAGGGTGCTGTTTGACGGATTTTGAGTCTCTTGTTTATTTACTTTGATTTTGAAGCGAATCTGCGGCTGTAGTTCAAGGCATAATCAAAGGCAACCCTGAATCAGGAGCCTATTACGTAAAATTGAAATAAAATCAGCAGATAAGCACTATTCCAGATTGGTCTATGTATTTAAATTAATGTAATATTTTCAAACATGAACCAAAACTCAGATTTCCTTTGATCTAATGACACATGGCCAAGCTTTTATTAAACATACAGATTTAAAAATAATTTGTGCATTAAATATATAAATGTACAACTATTTACATGGTCAAATATTTTATAAATATTTACATTTTAATTTGCTGACATCAGATTTGTTCCGCAGGCTCTGTTGAAATGACTCAAATCAACCAAATAGAATGTACAATACTTTCACTGTCTGGCAGTCTAGGCTGATAATATTCATATTCAACATTAAACATAAAAACAACAAATGCAAGAAAAGTTACATATATAAAGAAAAGCACTGAAGATTGATCTGGTTCAAGCAGGATAACATAGCCAAGACAGACAGACAGACAGACAGAGGGGTGTGCATTTTAGGGTTCTAACCAGGCTATGCTTTTTTTAGGCGTTCCGCAGTAACTTTATTGAGTCCCATTAGGAAAAAAGTCAGGAACAATACAAAAAGAACATCAATACAAAAGTGAGCAAATAAATCCCCCCAATAAATTTCACTGCAGCAACCATAGTTTTAGTTTGAAAAGTTTCTTTTTTTTTCTTCTCACTTCCCTGAGTGAGGTATAACTGGTGGGTTTTCGTTGACAAGGACTTGGACAACAAAGTCCTTCTGGATCTTAGTGTCCTGGAGTCGGGTCTTGTCTGTGAGGAGTTTCCCGGAGAAGAACCACCGCTGGTGGGCCACATCAATGTCTTCCTGCCCCTCCAACTGCTTCTTCAGCTGGGAAATGGAGTCTGCCATACTAGCAGTCAGACGCAAGTCCTTGCCTAGAAAAATACAGTTGAACATTAGGAATGATAGATCGTAACATAAAAAGTACCTCAAAATCATCTACAAAGTTCAGAGAACTACACGCAGTGTCCCTGACATTCTACATGCACCAGAAAGCAAGTTAAGCCATACTCTTATTGATCTTTGAGCAGTCCATTCAGATGAGTTACTGGTAGGTTCTCATCAGTGTGTCTTACCGGAGGACAAACGAATCCGAAGCTGGAACTCCTGTTTAGGAGGAGGAGGAGGAGGAGGAGGAGGAGCAGCTTGTTGCTCTGGAGGATCGGGGGCTTCTTCCTCTTTGGGGGCAACTCCCTCTTTGGGGGCTTCGCTGATGAGATTGACGGGCGGGACTAGAGTGTAGGCAGGGAGCTGGTAGCGGTTGCCCAGCTCATCATAACTTTCTGTTAGAGAACCTGTAGAATAACAGGAGAACAAAAAGACAACATTGACAACTGTCCCTACAGACATGAGGTGAGTAGGTTTTAATTGACTTGAATTAATCAACACTGATCCATCCCCATGTACATTCATTATGTTACTTCTAGTCTTTTACATATGCACACATCCATGAACAACATACTAGCAATGTGTTTTTCCATCCAGCTCTGGCCAGACAAACAATCCATCCACTCTTGTCACGATGCCCGTTCCAACTATTACATAACTAGTCCAGCAGTAATCTCAAAGGGCTCAGCTAGCAGCCAGTGACGTTAAGAGAATTGTAATGCACAGTGGCATGCTGCCTGTTGGCACAGAGGGTTCTAGGAGATTTCACTTGGAAATTGATATCATTACGTAAATGTCATGGATTTTATTTTGTGCCAAGACACATAAAATATTTACCATGTAATAAATGTTACAACACTTGGGCCTGTTTTAGCTGTTCTTTATGATGCAAATGCTGTTTTTTGAAATTATAAATAATGTGTGTAATAAAGTATTCTGCATGCATTTTATTTGTATTCTGCATGCATTTTATTTAATTTGTTAATGCTAGTGTTTTGTACAGATGTGAGTATTAGTCCGGCACGTGTATGTCCTTTATGTACTGTTGGTGTTCTGTCTTTACAATGTAAATTTCAATCAATCAATCAGTGTGTCTTACCATGGGGCAGAGTGATGCAGGCCCCGTCCACTATAGCCTGTGCGAGCACCAAGTCATTGCTCTCTGCTGCCATGGCAGCAGCTCGGAGGGCATCCCAGATCTCTTTCCTCCCGTCAAAGGCAGGCGCTGTGTCCCAAAACTCGTCCCTCTTGCCTCTGAGCTGACCCTCGGTCATAGGGTACTCGCTCTTCCATTTGGGACGGTCCTTCTTCAAAGGCTCACTCCGCCCTGAGGGAAAGACGCATGCATGACAAGGTTGGGAGTGTTCAGTTTGCTCTCTGACATGCTTTCCATACACTAGATTTGTTGTGTTACGCTGAAATAAAATAACAGAAATGACGGTAATCTAATGCAGTTTCAGTCACTGCCTCTGGGTTATGAAGCATGGAATCCCAGTGGAGACATATGAAGTTCAATCTAATTTCCAGGCCTGTCCTGCATACAGAACATACAATAAAAACCAAACTTAATTTGTCCCTTCAAATCCAGAGTGAGACAAAGTGGTTGGAGGTAAGTCAGCTTATAAAATATAGCAGCAATAACTCATTTGTTTAGGCTACAGCAGCCACAAACATTACTAGAGAAAAGCCTTAGGTAAACAAGTAGAAAGCCCTAAGATAAAGTATGTCTGATCATGACTGACTTTTCCAGCAAATTCTTAATACTAACCCATTATAACTTGCCAACCAACACTAGCCAACCAATACCTGCCAACCATTAGAAGCACAATCACAAAAGATTACGACCATTTTAAAGTCTCTCTAGTCCTTGAACTGCTCTTTGAACTGGTAATTTACAAGTCTCAGACTCCATGAGTCATTGTAGGGTTGCCATGTTGGCCCAAATCCCTCTTCAAAGGTTAAGAGATGTCTGAGGCGTGTTGCCATGACTTAAGATGGAAGACCACATGTTCAAGAGTGTCTGGAACAGAGTATAACATGTGTCAGAAATATAAACTTGAAGATACATTAAACAGTACATTTCTTCATTGCAAAACTGCATAATAATAAACAGCAGACTATCTGAAGTCTAGCTAATAGGTTTATGTTGTTAAAGAAAAGAGGTCAGAGAACGACACAAAGAGGTTTAGCTTAAACTCTGAGGGGAAACCCATTGGAGAAGCGCACACACACACACACACACACACACACACACACACCTAGTGTTATTCAACTCTTTGTACAGGTTATATATGCCCCTTCTAATATGGAAAACATATTTAAAAAGCAAACACAACCTCTACGTAAGGACTGTTCTGTCTGCTGACTGCACAATACTGGAAAGGTCACTTTGATTCACAGAAAATCAAAGTGATTATTTATAGTGCAGCAGATTACTTTGATAACCACATACACACATCTCAATGTGGACACGCACACAAACGCCTGCTTGTGGACATAGGCACACACCATGGGATTACAGGCAGTAATCGGGCTCCACATAACAGGATTTAGCTCTCTCTGTCCCATGAGGCACTGCTTCAGGAGATCAGGGTGGTGTGGGTAGTGACAGGTGACGCCAATACTCACATACGGGGGGGGGGGGGGGGGGGGGTTTAGATCTAACTCACATTTGTGGTAAAAACATTTGTGCTAGGGGTCAACAAATTGGGACACGTTTGTTATGAAAAACCCGTAAGTACCCTGCAATGACCCCAATAGTTAAGACATAGCATTTGAGGATAGGGTCATCCGTGTCATCTTATTCACATGTGTGTTTGTTTGTGTGGACAATGTCATTAAAATGCACCTGCTGTGTTCCATGTGTTAGCTTAATATATTATTGCTTTGGCATGCCAGCCATGGAATCTCAACAGTTATCATTGTATCTAACACATTTATAGTGTACATAATAAATACTGAGATTAAGGCAACAAAAATACACAAAACGATGCATCGAGACAAACCATCTTGCAAACAAAATATGTAAACAAGTTAATTAAACTCCCTTTTCTCTAAACAGAAAACACTTGTGTTTACTGTGCCATGCCCCTGTTCTGAAATAGAATGGAAATTACTCTCAATTCTCCTTGTTGGAAAGAGCAGAACGGGCCAATATTAAGGGGCCAATATCCCTGCAAACCCTTCTAGAGACTGGACAGTGTACAATAATATCATGGTCTAGTGTACAGAGTACCAAACAATCCAACAGCATAAAACAAAAAGAATTATCACCATAATGTCTTAATAATAACACAGTAGGCTAAAGGTGAATCATAATAAAGACAGAAAAACAAGAATGCACAATTGATATCCATAATACTAGGGGTCACATTTCCTCATTCATCTACAGAAAGCAGTATTTGAAATAACTAGAGTGACTTAAAATGGTGTGACTGTCTCATTGAACTACAATTTTCCATTTCAACGTAGGTTAGAAAAAAAGTTAAAGCTATTGTAACATTGACATAATTCATTTGAATGCTGATTTAGTCCACAAAGTATTGTCTTTTTTTTATACACTAGAATAAACTGCTTTAGTTTAATTACATTTCTGAAACTAAAACATGGTCTCAATCTCACCAATCTCATCTCTACTTACTTTTCAGCACCACTTTGATAGGGGTATCTGTGGGGTGATAGGATGTGTAGTCTCTAGAGTTAGCGACTCCCATGTCTTCACAATGCAAAGTTTGAATTTGTGTCAACCTCTACACAGACGCAGTATCCAAGACAACCACTGACTCCAAGCCCCCGCCGTATCAAAACTTAAACCGATAAATCCATCCCAGCCTTTTGATTTGACCAAAGCTATTAAAACTCTGCCACCTAAAGATACAGTCAGGCCAATTAATACGTTGCAGGTGGTGCAGCCCTGCCATTAACTGGCTCCTCTCTGTGCTTTACACAACACATATAATCCTACCGGCTCTATTTAAAAGCATGTTTAGTCAAACGCAAGATGGCAACCCATGAATAGACAGTAAACCCTTATCACAGCAGAGTAATCTGTTAGGATTGTGTTAGGATTGGACCACGGTATTCCAAGTAAGAACATTGTTGAGCACACCCTTCCACAGACTAATGCCTCAGGTTTCTAGGAACAGAGAAGAGTACGGTCAGAAACCAATGAGTTCAATAAAGTGATACATGTTGCTGAATAAACCTAGAGGTACGATAGTCCATTAGGCACTTTCAGTGTTGTGGCATTACACAAGACCTGTGCACTGTTACCACACAGATATCTCTAGGATTTCTCTGTTAGAGACGTAATTGCAGAGAGCGAGAAAGAAGGTTAGACTTCAATTGGGAACATGGTATAATTGTCTTTATAGTTCACAGAGAAACACCAGTGTATTCAACTGAGGGAACTTAAAGATAAGGTTAGTAAAGATAGAAGCAGGGCTCCAAACACCAATTGATTTTCTTTGGTGTTTTTTATTATTATTAATATACGTTGATTTCATATAAAATACCTAAAGAAAAGCTGCCACCAGTTTTTGTGCTGCTGCTACTAACTGAACACCTTAGTGGCAGCACTGCCACCAGTGTAAAATGTTTGTCTGGAGCCCTGGATATAAGCTACAGTCACCCTACTATTCTTTTGCAGCTTCTGTTAGTACTGTGTAAATTTAGAAATTACGTGTGTTTAGAAGCTGTAAGAGAGGGAGAGTTCCTGGACAATCCTTTATAGCACGTTTACGTCCCACAACCATGTGGCTTGTTATAAAACACTGTGAGATTAGGACAAGTGAGGTGACAGAGATCAAAGGGCCCCTAATGTAGGATTTGGACAATTTATTTGTCTAGCATTGTTTTATCACTTATAGGGATTGTACCAACAACATGAACATTTTAAATCTGTGCCTTGTCCATTTTCTCTATTTTACCCCTGACAACACATCTACCCTATTTTATAAGCTGTTCTGAATTTCACTGATTTGTGAAGTAGAAAATCCAAGTCAAACTAATTGGCCAATCACGGACTCAGCTACTCCTGCAGCAGCCATGACAACAGCGGAATGTTACTATCCCTACCCAATAACATAACTCAGCTGATGAATGTTAATGAGCAATGGGCGTAAACTCACATTCACCATTGAAAACAGCATGTGAGTTGGAAGGGAAGAATAATGATTTTAAAATATAATATAATTTTTTTTTGTTCAAATACTTTTTAATGTGCTTCATAGACACCAAGGAAGCACACAAACATTTATGATTTTCTACATTATGGGTCCTTTAAAGATCAGACTGACACATCCTACACCTTACAGCAGCTATGGGTCTGAGGAATCTACATTTCCATTGGTTAAAGCAACTAGGCAACTTTTTTGTATTAACCGGTTATCAATACATTTCAACTGATAATGTCTATGGGAGAATGAAAAAATCAAGGTTCAGATCTGTCCTTTTGAAGTCTCAAAATTGTATACAAATTTTGTCTGCCACCAGACACAATCTCCTGCGAAACTGTGACAAATTGCTTTATGGCACAAGCAAGTGTCACTAAATCAGGAAGAGATGCTCATACTTAGAGTATAGTCGTTGATCGTGCTAGCAATGGCGATGCAGTGACCACCATGAACATTCTGCATGTCTTTTTTAGCAAGGTTAGGGAAAATAATTATACTAAGCAAACTATAGGGGTCGCTAAAATCATCTACTACAGATAACTGCCTCTTGTAACTTTGAGCTATTGTCATCCATAATACTTGAGTTAGAGTCATTAATCTATCCCCATAAAGTTAATCCTAGATCCAACAACATTTTACCTCCACGTTTTCTGGTTCTTGCAGAGCTGGGGCCGTTCCCTTGTCCATCCATCCGGTTCCTTCCCACGCACCCTCCCATGACAGTCCCTGAAGATCAACATTACCGCAGCATCAAACAATGCTCTAAATATTAAACCCTGTTAAGACTATATAAAGTTACGTTAGGCCTATGCTGCAGATAAAAAAGAATTAACCAATATTCATAAAATCTAACAATGCAAGCGAGCTGGATTATGTCAACTCAGACCTGCCCATATTTGGATGGTCCGGCTACAATGTTTACGTCACGTGCAGGTCCAGTTGACAGCCGTAGAACATCCCATGCCACTATCTCAGCAGTAAGTAAATTTTCACAATACAGAACCTTACCCTTACATTTAAAGAAATATATAATGTCTTTAAAATGTTACCTTAAATCATATCATAAATTATAAATGCCGCAGCATTTCAAATGACTGTGATTTTACTAATCACAATTCACAATGCTACAGAAAAAATAATCCTACCAGAAATCCAGTCTGTTAAATTGTGCATTCGACTGCAGTAGGTTTGCCACATACGAACTTTAGGGTTATCCGCAGAATCCGTTGCAGGGATCTGTAACGGTACCGAGTGAGGAGGTTCTCACTCGGTTACCACTGACAGGTTAGCCCTGTGACGTTCCGAGACTATATTAATCCACTACTGGAGCATTGAATGAAATGTTTAACCACTTAACACGAAGTTTGGAACTTTCTTAGATAAACAATAATGTAAAGTTAACATAGTCGGAGGCTTCATCCGCAGTCAACCCGCACAGTGCCAGAATTAAATCCCCTTAATCTGATCCGCATGCGCAGTAGCAAGTTAAGCAAAGGACATGATGAAAAGAACAGGCTCTTCTTCTGACATAATACCATCCTCTACTTATTACCGAAAATATTTTACTTGTGTATTTTTTCTTTGAAAATGACTTGTGCTATTTTAATAACATACTAAAATGGTTGACTGCATATATAGAACATTTATTATACTGAAAAAATAACCGTATGCTACTGTGCTAAATAGTGTACCATGCTGCACTGCTCATACATCCTTTGGACTTTGAAGGTTGTGTACTGACCTCTGCTGGAGCATTACAACATAAAGTTAACAGAGCGAGACGGCTTTGAGAGACAGAAAGTGTGGGATTGACCAAAAATCAATTAAAAATAAAGGCCTGCAGGACTACTAATTTGTGACCTAACAACTATGGGAACGCCATGACTCCATGCAGGAGTCCATCTTTCATGTTCAGGTTCATCACTCACTATTCCTCCTTTTGTCTGCTGTCCCCCTCTGCCTCTCCCTAGGTGTCTATGCTCATTCCCCTAGTTGGTATGAGGCCACAGATCAAAGATGGCGTCCCAGTTAATCCCTGCTACTGCAAGTCTGACTGCTTATCCCAACCCGCTGATATAACAGCAACATGGATGTTAGACTGCCGGGACACCAAAAGGACCTGGGACTATTCCATACTTCAAGTACCATGCAGTGGAGTAAAACTGGTAACATGAACCAAATATGGGAAGAACATGGACATATAATGGCAGTCAAACTGGCTTGTAATGCTGTCCCATCAGAATGTAACAGTGCTGCAGAATTACACTGCGTTGTGAGGGGTAATATACAACGTGTAAATATGGAAATACAGCAGAATAGAAAGCCATTTCAATTTAAAGACTGATAATATTTTTATTTATTTATTTATTTATTTATTTATTTTCTTTTTTTTTTTGCTTCCAAAGAAGCAAAGCTTATATTGGCTGTTGGTCAAACAGTAAACATTGTTCTGCAGGGTTACGGACATGGTGTTGAATGGACAGTAAAAATGTGCAAGGAAAAGAAAAGATCATGTCAAAAACAGACATTTAATGTAGTTTTGTGCCAGAGCACACAAAACATTGTGGTCCAGGGCAGTGAGTGCGGTCTAGTTCAGTCACTGCATAGTTTATGGCCAACTCGTAGTGTATAAACACATGTAAATCATGCTCTATGACTATAGACATGGGGTCAAAAAGACCACATGTCACTGTCACATGGAGATTCATCAGGAGATCAGTGAGTTTCTCAAAGTTCAGGTCAAATAGGTGAACAAATAAACGACAAATATCTCCCCCTTTCCCTTCTTGGCCTCCAGAGTTCTGAAGACCTTTTGAAAATCCCTGCTCCTATTGCCACAGCAGCCTGCGCTGAGGCTTTGAGTGGGAAGAGTCTCTGGGGTCAGGGGTCATACAGGCATCATGTCTTTTTTGATTGGATTAATGTCCCAGGTCAGGCCAGCTCCGGTTGGTGTGTGTCCAGAAGGGAGGAGAACTCGTGTCAGCCAATGACTGTAGAGGTGAGTTGAGGCGGAGCCACAGAGAGACAGAGAGACACAGAGATGACCATTACTTAAAATCACACAGAGCAAGAACGAGCTGTATCATACAGACCAGGTAGTAGTAGTAGTAGTAGTAGTAGTAGTAGTAGTAGTAGTAGTAGTAGTAGTAATAATAATAATACTACTACTACTACTAATAATAATAATCGGGATTTCTAAGCGCCTTTCTGGTAACTAAAGGACACTGTACAACGGGAACAAATTGGGGGTAAGCTAAGGAAAACAAGTGGGTTTTGAGATGGGATTTAAAGATGTTCATGGAGTCAGAGTTCCGGATAGCTGGGGGAAGGAGTTCCAGAGAAACGGGGCAGCAGCACTGAACGCTGTCCCCGATGGTGTGGTTACCTGTTCCGTACAGACCAGGTGTGGTCACCTGTCCTATGAGACTCACCTTCTCTTCTCCACACTGAAGAAGACCTTCCAGTTGTTGAGTCTGCCATAGTCAAAGGGATTCTTATACACCTGGAAGGAAGATGAGAAGGATTGTTTAAACACCATTCAAGTTTTGGGTGAGCGTGGGAGTGGGATATACTGTATTTCCTACTAAGATAAGCCAAGGCTTGCATAAACGTGGTTACTGTACCTTTCCCCGTTTGGCCAGGCGTTTGGTTTCTTTGCTGTTGATGTGTCTCTCAATGCTGGTTTCTCCTCTGGATATAAGCACTGCATGCCAAATAGTCAGACTCCCTAGGGCAACAGCCACTGTGCTGGAAGGAACAATCAAATACAAGTTAACTGACTGTCATGAAGATCCAAGCAGCCCAAATGAGAACCCAACCTGGGAAGTAGAGACCTGGGGGCTGGAGAAATAGAAATGCAGTAGTTCTAGGTCTAACAATGCTTTTTCACTGTAATCCTTCATCTACTCTAAAGATGACACACATACTGACATGCTTTAGCATGTGACACACATACTTAAAAATACTACCAGCCACTTTATCGGAGTTTAACAGTTGGATTGTGCTAAGGGCATCTGTCTAGACTTCAGCTTTGAACTTTGCTGTCTTTTGATGTTCCGCATTTGTTCTTACCTACAGTCTTTCTGACACCCTGTCCTTTTCCTTTAAGTTTCTATCCCATGCATTTCTCTTCATCAACTTCTACAACTCTGCCTGTCCTTCCTTCCTTCCGTTCAACCTCTGACCTGGTTGCGGTCTCACTGACAGGCACCTCCCAATCCTGAGCTTGTCAATCTGTAATAAACTTAATTTCTGATTTGTGTTCCAAGACATTGTGTGTATTTCTGTATAAATGTAATATCATATTTCTGCCACATCAGTGAGTTTGTCAGAATACGTGAAATCGTTTTTACCTGGTAAGCACCCACATGTAAATGACGCTCTTATGAATCATCTTGTCACGAAAGGTGTAAGGAGGGGCAGATGTCTGGTACTCAGTCTGAACAAGAATAGAACACTTAGAATAACACACAAAAACACAAAAACTGACGTGTGTGTGTGTGTGTGTGTACCTGGCCAGGGGGGAGAAGTCCTATGAGCACTCCCATTCCTGTCACTGGTACCCCAGGCTTTTCTGAGTCTGTGTGCTTGAAGCGCTACAAAAACACCCGAAACACAAACCCACCGCATTAAGAAATAAGCTACCGGCCAAAGGTAGAGACAGGCTTCCTCACAGGCATAAGCCACAGAAAGATACAGATAGAAGGTGTGGGGGGAACAGGAAAGTAAAAGCAGACTTAAAAAAGCTCATAGGTCAATATTCTTAGATAGAGCTCGTCTCATTTTAAGTTGGAAGTGAGTGATAACCCCAAACAAAAAAAATTCAGTGCTAGTCTTTCTCAGGTCTGGCTAAATCCAACTTTCACAAGCTGCAGTGCATGTGGGTAGGTGTCTTACCTCGATAGCATGGTAGGCATCTATAAACAGATTTCTGCCACTGATACTGCAGTAGAGACAGCCCATTGTCATGAACAGACAGAAGGAAAAGAAGTATCGGTGGTTACGATGGCCCACACAGTTATTCAACCAGGCTAGGGGTATTAGATTTAAGAAATGTAATAGTCACTTTTAATTAAATAGAAAAAAAAAAAAAAAATTATATATATATAAAAATATATATATATATAATATATATACATAAATACAAAAAGGTCATGTTAAAATAATGTTATATAAAAAAAACTGTGACAAAGGATACGGCAGTGATGGTCCATTTTCAGAATACACCTGTAACGTAAAACATAATTGTTTAGTTATTTTTTAAGTAAAATACCAAAATCCTCTACATGGTTAAACTTCTTACATTGGTTGATATGCCGCATAAAACGTATTTAAACAGGAAATGCCTTACATGTTGCAGATTCCACAGTGATGAGTCCTGGCTGGTTTGGGAATTATGCATTTTTTACAGACAGACACAAATGGAACATCGTTTTTAACCTAGAGGAAACAAATATAGGTTTTACAACAACTTATGTGTGTGCCTTGCTGTCTATACAAACTGTATATCATGGTACATGGTAACATTTTACACATTACACAATGTAGCAACATAAAGCTGACACTTTACCACAGGGGGGTATCCAGGGGAGGTCTTGGTGGCTTTGTAATAGTGAAAGACAATCATAACGAGATTCCAGTGTCCGTAAGCCAAGTGCCAAGCAAGCCATGCCGTAGAGTAGGTGTTCCAAACCATTGGTATCAGAATCAGGTAGGCTACCATTAGGATGGAGCTGGTCAATACTACCACCAAACACACAAAGACCTGAAATATAGAAATGTGGTGTCTGTAGTACTTACTATTGGAACAATCAACAGTGTTTTACTTTTCTCATTAAGACACGCACACAAACCCACTCACTCACTCACTCACATACACACACAGAAACCTACTCACTCATATTCACACACTTACCACACCAAACCAGCGGGTGACATAGTCAACGGTCCAGAACACTGGCTCAAATATTGAGTCAAAAGCTACATCCGAATTCCAGAGGGCGTTGAAGTAAAGAGATCGGACCACTAGTTTCAGGTAGGCCCATATTTCTCTCATTGATAAGGGCAGTCTGCTCCGTAGCCTTGTCTTCGAACACACCCGTAACCGCAGGCATCGCATGAAATGGAGCATGGTGCCAGGGCACCACCGCATTCTGTCTCTGCAAAAACCCATAGATACAGAAGCATAGGCATTAACAAAACACGAGGATGATACTAGAACCATCTGCAACTGGTTTGGGATTTTTTTGTTAGATATGAGTGCAGTGAAACAGACAAAGATACATTTCTTCTTGTCAAATGTCAAAGTTTGTGGTTTACTTCCAGCAGTCACTTCAGATTAGGATAAGATTCCTACCTCCAACAATCCCTCTTTATCATAACACAACCACAACACACAAACCAACCCTAGGTCTCGCTTGTCTGCATTCCGAATTTAGGGTTGGTCACTCACAGCCCACAACACCCAAACATGCCACAACTCAGTACGGGACAACATCGATATAAATAATAGAAACATTTTCCGGTAAAGGGTCAGTGTTTCACTGTAAGTCCAGGGCATTGTTTTATCATGCCTGTAACGTTATTTAACGTTAGCTGTCCCATGTAAGCCCCAGCTTGAGCCAAAAACATACAAGGCGCTTTGCTAACGCTAACGTTAGCTATATTAATAAAAGAACCATATCAAAATAATACTACACTCACGTTTCCTACTCGCCGCTTATAAAGAAGCACCACTTGACTTCATGATGCTGATGGGCATGCGGAAATCAGGAAAATTAATTACTGCAAGGCTATATATAATGCAGCAGACAGGGCTGGAGATGGATAACCTTTCATAGTTAAAAGAACGACTGGATACTACTATTATAGCTGGATTCTGTGCGCATGCACATTGCGCATATGTCGCCGCATCAGTTTAAATTTGCTGTCAGAGAACACAACAAGCGCCTTTAGCATTAAAACGGTTGACATTAACGTGTATTAAATTTGCTAACTAAATTACTTTATTTTCCTCTAGTAGTTTGATTTGCATTGAGCTGTCAGCGCTGTCAAAAATAAGCAAGAACGGACAAGTACAGGGGCAGGCAAAACAGAATGTTGGGTATTGTAGTTTTGTATGTAATTCAACGCTAACTTGGTCTCACGTGTAGCTAGCTACTACTAGCAGTGCTTGTGAAACCAGTTCTTGTTAGTTATTAGACTTGTTTAACTATGTCATTCAGTTTCAACTTTGATGTAAATGCACATACAGCAACTTCATCCGATGAGGATTGGACCCGAAATAAATGTCTAAGTGTAAATCTAGACAATGAAGTACATGTGAGTAGCAAGAGTTAGCTGTAGGCATAGCGATGCAAGCTGCTAGCAACATTTTGACAGCTCTTACACTTTCATTAATGTTATGTGATATTTAATAAGAACCACAACGTTTGTGGTCAGGTAATCTGAAATTATTATGTTTTAATTCCATATAGCTCCACAGCATTTAATGGCATGTGCTTGTGTTATTATCCTGAATAGCTTCGTAGGGCTCATTTTGTAGTCTGAAATACACCCTCCTACTCTTACTCATGTAGTTTACACATTTGCATGTACTGTTTGTTTCTACACAGGAAACCAAAAGTGTCCATTCTACACTGCCGATGAAGGAAGCAATAGAGCATTTCCTCCCTGTGGACCATCATTCCCTCTTTGAGGATGCAGTCTCTGAAACAGTCTCCATAGGCTCCCTCCCCCCTCTTCACTTTTTAAACGAGTCAGTGTTTGAGCGGACTGCCTCCGAGAGAGAAGATGAGGAGAATATCCTATGCTGCACGTCTGCCCAGAGATCCGATCTCATATCTGGGGTCTATGAGGGAGGGCTCAAAGTGTGGGAGTGCACCTATGACCTTCTGGAACTGGTTGAAAGAGAGGGGGAGACATTTGGAAGGAAGTGTGTTCTCGACCTGGGCTGTGGGGCAGGACTGCTGGGAATACTACCTCTAAAGAGAGGAGCCAAGCAGGTGCACTTCCAAGACTATAACAGCACAGTTATTGAACAACTCACCCTACCAAACGTACTGCTGAACTGTCAGGAGGAAGAGGAGGGAAGGGAGGACGAGGAGGGAAGTAGAGAGGAAGAGGGAAAAAGGTGGAAAGCAGAGGTTGGGGAAACAAAAAGGAAAGGTGAGATGATGAAGGACCATGATGGCGACCCACCATCAAAGAAGAGGGAACTAGACCCCTTAGAGAACTCGAGACTATCCAGGTGTCGGTTCTTCTCTGGCGATTGGACCTCTTTCCTTGCTTTGGTTCTGAAAGAGGACCCATCTCCTAAGTACGACATCATATTCACCTCTGAAACCATATATAATACTGCATATTACCCCGCACTGCATGATACCCTGCATAAACTGCTGGCCTCAAACGGGCTAGTTTTCCTGGCCACCAAAGCACATTATTTTGGGGTGGGAGGCGGATTGCACCTGTTTGAGAAGTTTGTGGAGGACAGGGGTATTTTCTCTGTCAAACACCTGTGGGATGGCAAGGAAGGACTGCAGAGACATGTAGTTGGCCTGTGCTTTAAAACAGCAGGGAAATGTTGAGCTTTTTATAATGTGATTATATGTAAACATGATATACCCAGGAAAAAGCATTGTGTTTGATAATAAGTTATCTCCAGCTTTTCGAGTCATACAAATAATTAGAAGGACTTGTTAAAATGTATATTACTAATGTAAAATAAGGTCGTTATTTTGAATCCTTTTTTAAACTAGTTGCATAGGGCAACTTACGAGAATGAAAGATAATGTCTCATCTCATGTGCCCAGATTTGTCACATACACCATCTTTCACTTCCCATATAGAACATTTGAATATGTGTGCCAGTAACTGAAGTGCTGTTAAAAAGCCCGGAGAGGAGTGCTACAGGTTACAGATGCACGGGGAGGAAAGAGAAGGAAATGGGCTCAGTGACCTTTGGAAGTTATTTCCCCCGTGTTCAAACAACAGCATGAAAGCCAGGTTTGTTTCTGAAGTCCGGCACGAAATGTCAATTGCAACTTATCCCACCAGCTCAAGGACGTAGTTTGAAAGTTGATTCTAGAGTCACTGCACATTAATAGTGGGGCTCTATTGGGGATCTGTGCCTTTTATTCTACTGGTTTCTGAAGGGATTCTACCTTTAGTTGTTCAAAGTTTTCTAGACCACACAAAAGTATAACTTCTTTTAAATTGGAAATATGTTACCATGATATTGTAGACGAAGAGGGAGAAGACAGTTTTGCATTTTCAGTATAAGTACATTCAAATTTTCTGCACCATTCATCTGTTTTTAGAAAAAGATAAATCTTTAAAAAAAAAGTGAAACTAGGGGCCCCAAGTTCAGAATTTGTATTGTGCAATTTCATTTACCACCAGCAAAGACTCCTACATGTACACTCAATCATATTTTTACAGCAAGTTTTTATTGAGAAAGGTTACTGAGAAAAGTGTGCATAGCTTACTTTAATGGCAATACAATTCATTCATTCACTGGTGATTAAGACAGTGCATTTTTTTGCAATGTAGGTACATCTTTATGAATTGTTCAGCCAGCTAAATGACAAGTTAGAATGAATTTGAATGGTTTAAATTACAACTGGACCACCATTCTACTAGCATTGTTAATGCTGTTGATTAATGGCTCCTAGACGTTTTCTCAATAATGAAGAAATCTGATGGGATGGTCTGAGAGTAGTCCAGTGATGCATGAGGTAGGACTACAACATACACATGATTTAGTTGAAAGTGTGTAATTCCCTCTACTCTGGTCAGGGAAATCCTTCTCATTACAAGAAAGGGACAGTTGTCGGGATTTCCTGCCAATCTTGAATACAGTGTTGGACAGTACAGTGTGGCTGGTAATACCTGAGTGATTCTACAATAACATGATAAGGAGATCAGATTACTAAAGTTGACTTCACCAATTAACGATCTGAGTACGTTCAGCAAATATTTACTGTTGCATTTGCCTCATGAAACTATAGCTTGTCCACACAGCTGCTATACTCTACTGTTAGCATTCACACCACACTCTATCTTTCTTTCTTTACATCCTGATGTGTCATAGACACATTAAATAGTATTTACTTGTGTAAAGCTAAGTAATCATAGTTCAATGGTTTTACAGTTTGTTATTCAGACTTGATACCACATATTGTTTCAGTCTCTGTTTCAACATGAAAATCTAGGCAAACATGTAGGTACACCCACACACGTTTTGATGTCCAGAAAATGTTTAGAAAAACACTACTTGGAAACCTATAATGTGCCATGTTCTAAAACACTGGAGTTCAACACCCGCATTGTTTTGTTTACACCACATTTCCATTTCCTTTTCATGTAGGTATATTAAAATAGCCTTATCACTTGTATAGACACCAAACAAGGTTTCTGTTTGCATACATTTCTCACCGTCACACTGCAGTGGCTCCTCCTAGTCATCCCTTCTCTCAGCAGTTGTTCACGAGCTGTGGGGGAATTCCTGGTTCCTCCATGTAGCAAACTGATCAAGCCTTTCCCCTTGTTGCGTTATGGGAACAGAGGGCAGGGTCTGTCAGTTGGTTTTCCTCAGAAACTGCTCTGTGTTGATTCACTGTGAGGGGGCGTGCTGCTTACTCCCACCGCTTCCTTCTTACTGGGAAGTGACTGCCAAGCTTACCGAACAGAAGGAATGCATGAGAGAGATAGAAAGGGAGGGAGACTGATGTGATGTGAGGGGAGGTGGTATTTAAGGGCTCCTACTCTGAATGGCAGGCAGTATCTCCTGTATTCTTTGAGACCAGGAGAGGACACGGCAGAGCAAGCTGGCCAGTGAAGGTATCAGGGACAGAAATGTAGTGGCTGGTGCATTTTCAGTTCAAAAGGACAGCCTCACCGCTGATGCAACTGCCAGACATAGCTATATAGCTATCCTGGTTAAGGATGGAACCATTAGTGTGTGTTTGAACGATGCCTCGGAAAGACACTATGAGGAAATGCATAGTTTGATTTGTAGTGGAATGTTACCTCGTCGATGGCTCAAAGGTAAGTATATCCATTAAAGACTACTTAGTTAGATGTCAACTTTTTAGTATGCATTTCAAATATAGCACCGAAACAGTTTTCTCCGTTTGCCAAATACGGCCCCATAACCAGTGGATGGATTGATGAAATTTGAGGACGTGATGGCTATTTCACTGTTTAAGACAGAACCCAAAAGTTTGGCTGTTAGAGGCATGTAGCTCCTTTTGCTGTTGAACCTGATATTGTAAATTTGAGGTAGATTAGTCAATGTGCCATAATTAAGACTGAATAGAGACCAGCACTAGTGATAGATGGGTTATAGTCTGAGCGGAAGGCGGGAGTTTCCTGGACATGTTCAGGTATGGTTCACTTTGAATGTGTGTGTCTATTCCCAAAGGAATGCACCCCCACTTTATAAACAGTTGTCCCAGATAATGCTGTGGAATCTCTTCTCTATACTTTCAGCGTAGCTATTGACCCTCTTCTAATGAGTTACTTTGAAGTTGAGTGAAACTTGTTCTATGCTAGAAGTTGGATTCCACAAAATTCGATAAACCCAATATTCCAACTCATTTGGCTTTGAAGGTATACAGGCATTTGTACTTACATCAATAAGTATACACTCTGAGTATACCGGTGTATAACTGATGAGTCATCCTACATGGCCTTTTCTGTATCAATCAGTACAATCTGATTATGTGCTTGCATCAGCACACTGCAGAAGACTCATTTTTCCTTTCGGCCAAAAGTGATTGCGAAACATTTCCAGGAATCCTTTACTTGAGATTCATTCATTAGACAACTTCAGGAAAGTTCTTTCTTTAAAAAAAAAAGTCATACATATTAATTCTTCACACATTTTGTCTCAGTGTTTAAGAAAGATTTCCTCCTACACCTTTAAAATGGCTTGCACAATCTTCCCTCATGACATGGAGGAGGAAGTAATGTTGTTTCCAACTGTCATCACCACCTTACCGCCTTTAAGCAGGAACTTGGAAGGTCCCGATGCCTCAGGGAAACAGCTTCTATGTATGTTTCTCTCTCTACAGGTACTGCAGTTGTTTGTTTGGTTGTCATAGTTTGTCAAGTGTGGTTCGGTCAGTTGGCCATGTTTGACTAAGAGGACCTGCTTTATCAATAATCACTATTGGTGAAAACCAGTGAGGAAATGACCAGTGCCCTGCCATGAGAACTGAATTCCATAGATGGTAGCCACTTCAGATGTCCTCTATGGGCTCAGTTCTTTTGGCATGAGACTAAATTTACGTTGTGGAGAGACATCATATACACCAAAGCAAAGGAGTACCTAAAGGACATGGATAAATAATGTTTACCTGTAAAGGACACCTTCTATGCTAAGAAAGGACATCATGGAAATAATGTTGTTTCAACTGCAAGGCTGTGACACTGTGAATAAATAAACTAAATACATTTTTGGAATATGTCTATGTATTTTTATTCATTTGTAAAGCTAATGATTTTGTTATGTGACAGTATACAACTCTACAGTATGTTTAATTTACATTACACTTTAATTTCAGAGTATCTACAAAGTGACCTACATATAATTTTCTGTAAATATGAGGAAGATACATGTTTGAAGCCATCAGAGTAAACTGCAACATACCCAGCCCACACACCCAGACCACAAATATTTCTTATCTGTTGGTGTGACAGTGACTAAGATCTACTGCAATAAATTCCGCAATTTTGGAGACAACTTAGTAATTACAGTATAAAGCAGTTAGGTTTCATATGACAGTTATTTCTGGCATGAAAAACATCAATAAAGTTTCCTCACCTAAATAACTTTTCAACATTTATGTCCAGCCTCATTTGAGAAATGTAGACAAGGCTTAAAAAAGGCAAATATACCACGGTTTACAAAGATACCCATAAAACAAGAGTACAAGAGTACACTTTAAGAATAACAACATGAATGGCTTCAGACATAATGTCATCTTTGAGCTTGGACATTTATTTTTATTGTTAAAAAGGGAGGTAGCATTCATTTTAAATTAATTAAATAATTCAAGAAATAATGATCCACTATGATAAAACAACCTACAAAAACATTAACTGTAAACAAGTGTAAAACTTGATAAATGCTCACAGGCACTCTTTCTCTATGATGCTGATTATAACATGTTCTTATGGGAACTACAAATCTAAATATCACCTTTTCATTTTTCTTTTCTTCTTCCTCTTGTCCGTCACCTCACTCACATCTTCCTCCTCTGAACTCTCCTCCTGGCGGACCACCCGCCTCTCCACTCTGTATTCCTGTTCTCCAACATGAGGGTCCCCCCTCACAATATACTCCCCTGCTCGGTAGGTAATACTCAGATCTGTACGGGGGTAGGTGCCATAAACCCTACGGAGGTCCTCATTAACAAACTCGGGTAGTTCTCTACGAGGACCATACACCCTCTCCAACCTCCCCCAATGAAGCTCTCCTCTCAGGGTGAAGCCCTCTGGCCAAACCCCAGATTGGGGATGGATCCTGGGTGGTGGAGGCTGAGAAGGAGCTACAGGAACCACAGGAGCAGGAGCCACCACTGCTGTATTGGCATACATGTGCTGGTAGTTTAAGAAGGGGTTATTAGACCATAGCCTGGGGTAAGTTCCATAGTAGTGGTGGTACTCTTTATAGTCTAGTTCCTGGGGAATTGTAATGGGTCTAGTAACCAAGTATGGGCTGTTATTGTGCCACTGCACACCAATGTTGGTTGAAGCTGGAAACATTGCTCTGTAGCTGTATAGTGGAGCTAATGTGTATGGATAGAAGTAGTTCATGGTCCATACAAGAGGTGTGGAGAGCGGGGAAACAGTCCTGAATTAGGCCATAGCTTTCTGAACAGGAACCTCATGCTGAAACACAATGTTAAATCATTTACAATGACAGTATTAGATTATAATCTAATATTTTTCATTGAGCCTGCAATGTATAATGAATAATAAAAGTGTTAAACAAAATATCTTACCAAATCTCTTTCAAACAATACCTATTGCAATGCTCCTCAATATTCAACTCGACAATCCACTGCCACTGGAGAAGTGGCTGACTTCCATATATATAGCTAGCGTTCCTTTCACTTCAGGCTCTCAGACTTGAAAAGCAGTGCCTCTGACATAACATTTGTTTCTAGGCAGCAAGTAAACAAAGTGATGATAAGGTAAAATAAAACATCCAGATTGACCGGACTATCTCTTATCTAGATTTCTTCTATAGTAAATAGTTAGCATGTCATAAAACAGAAACATGTTGCACCTTTCTTAAACAAATTGTATCTAATATACAATTATGTGACTAGTTTATCAGTGATTTGGATAACCAACTAAGTAGGTAGGCAACGAAAATGGGAAAGAACAATCTGATTTAGATGATTTGATTTTTTATTAATTTCCCACGATAATAAAATACGTTTTGCTACTTAAATGCATGTGCCACTTAGTTCCTTGTAAATGTTGCACTGTTGTCCTTGAACACAAGTAGACAATCTTCCACTGTAATGGCAAAAATCCCATTGGATATACTGCACATGATTCAGAAAGAATTGCGGGCGGGGCTATACTCAGAGTCTTGTTCGTAGAAGTGGTCGACATGAAAGGGTTGGCTAGCAAGCTAGCCTAGCCAACTGTTACTTTATGCCTTGATAATATTGAATGTACTGTTTTATTGAACGGTCATTCTTTCACACGTAAGGTCGGTACAATTCTCTATATAGTGCTTGTGAAGGAAGGTATTTGTCTGGGTTCCGCTGGCTTTCTGCCCCTTTGAAGCTGTGGAATGGACGAAGTACGGCCTACTGCACAAGCCCACGGGCTAGCGTCGCTCTTCCCCCCTGGACTGCAGGCCATCTACGGGGAATGCAAGCGTCTCTACCCCGACCAGGCTAACCCGCTACAAGTTACAGCTATTGTAAAATACTGGTTGGTTGCGACGCTCGTCGAACATTATTTAAATCATAGCTTACTCTGATCAGAAATAGGCTAAGACTACTTTAAATAGTTGTAGCTAGTCTAACGCTAACCTGGTCACTTTGTTTTGCAAACGGGGGGGGGGGTCAGTATTAGCACACTTTAATTTATGACTAAAACATAGGTAACGAAGCGACTCTTTATATGTTGTAGCTAATCATAGATTGCATGTCGACAACATGAACTTGAAACATAAATTACAGCAGCAAGCTAGAAAATGGTCAGGGCGTCTGTATTTGCATTCTACATAACATAAGTGCATGTGTGCTTTGGTCTCTCGTTCTCCACTTTTTTCCTCCAAAGCATGTCGTTGACATTTTCCTGCCCCTGACCTTTTGCTGTCCACAGGTTAGGAGGCCCTGACCCATTAGACTACATTAGTATGTACAGAAACACAGGCTGTCCGGCCCAGGACGTCCAGGAGCATTGGCACTATGTCAGCTTTGGACTGAGCGACCTGTATGGGGACAACAGAGTGCACGAGTGAGTAAAGTAGATGCCTAAAAAAAAAGTGCATAAATCATTTTGGATTAAGCCATTTCTGTGTTTTGTTTGATTTGAAAGGTCATTGAATGTGAATTATTCAATATAATTCGCAAAGGCAGAGCCTTTCAGCAAACACAAACACCTTAAAGTAGCAGCTGCTGTTTACATTTTTTTTGTTACTTTGCACAGTTTCCTTCTATGGAGCCCTTACCAGACCTGACCCTGCAGGCACTCAGCACTCACTATTTTGGTTTTAATGTTATAAATTGTTAGAACTGCTTTTAGTAACAACTGTTGTTGTAGACCCGCCACTGCTTATTGCAAACATTTATCAATAAATATGTGTGTGTTTGTGTGTCAGATTTACAGGTCCAGAGGGTCCAAGTGGGTTTGGCTTTGAGCTCACCTTCAGACTGAAGAGAGAGGTGGGAGAGACTGCCCCCCCGACCTGGCCTGCAGAGCTCATGCAAGGCTTAGCCCGCTACGTATTCCAGTCAGGTGAGTTAGTGCTGTGACTGATGGAAATTCGGGAGCTCTAAAATTAAACAAGCCAAGAATTTGTATTGTTTATTCTTCTGTCATCGGGAGTGGCTAGGTTAATTCCCAGTTAGCTGACCGTTTAATCCAAGTCTGTTAACGGTCCATCTCCTAGGGAACGGGGCAGTGGGGATGTGGTTAGTTGGTTATAAGTGTTCAATTCAGAATGCATCCAGGAATTGTTTTTTTAAGATGTCTTTTAAGGAAGTGACTACAACTATGTTACTCAGCGCTGACCCATAGCTCCTGTGTTCCAAAGCCTGTTCAATAGGGTGGGGACTTTCTGTAAGTAAAGTTTCTCTTTCTCTCCCTCTTTAGTGCAAAACATTGGTCACACTTAGCTCTGGCTGTCAGAACTGCTTGGTCCTTAAAGTCTTCCAGCAGCTCAATGTCCTATGTGCTTTTAAGAGGTGGTCATATTGGTGTGGTGGTAAACAAAAGCAAGGCAGGGAGTAATGGAAGAGGGAGGTATTTCTCTGAAGGCTAGACTATCCCCCGCCCCCTGCTCTCCCACTCCCCAGCTGGGGTCAATTTGTACGTGGGTGGGCCTCGTCACTGGATGAATGCTGCTTCTAAGCCCCTTCTCCAGGCAGCCTGTCTGCTCTGGGTGCTACCTCCCAAGCAGATAGCTTTCCTTTCCTTCTTTTTAGTTTTTATTATCAGCATCCCGTTCTCGGTTCACTTTGTCGAAAGCTCTCTTCTCACTTTTTCCTGACTATAAAAATGATGATATTTTGTGACGGAGCAAAAAAGCGGTACAGCTCAGATTCAAGCCTTTCCCTTCTCGTGCAGAAAACACATTTTGCAGCGGTGACCACATATCGTGGCACAGCCCACTGGATAACAGCGAGTCTCGAATCCAGCACATGCTGCTGACAGAGGACCCCCAGATGCAGGCCGTCCACACACCCTTTGGCCTGATCAGCTTCCTGCAGGTGAGCAGCTCCACTCCAATTCCTCAGTTAACCCTGTGAGACCAGAGATTCATAGCTGATTTTACACCCACCATCGTCCGTGTTGCGTACCGTAGATTGTGGGTGTGTGCACCGAGGAGCTCCAAGCAGCCCAGCAGTGGAACGGCCAGGGTATTCTGGAGCTGCTGCGAGGAGTCCATGTGTGAGTGGAACTGAACACTTACACATCTACACTATTTCTTATAGCTGATAGGAAAGCAATATTTTTAAGAAGAGAAGATAAATGTATTCCAGCAGCGTAAATATTTAAAGACTTGTCCTCGGCACAAGATTTAATGTGACTTGATAGTATACAAACATATGAGCTAGACACTTATCATTGCTGAAAGATAGAAAGTGTCAGACTGTGAAAAATTGGAAAAGGGGTAAGGCCAAATGCAGCGTTTAGACTGCTGGAAAGTCTAGACAGATGTCCTTATCATATCATGGTACAACAGGTTCAGTACAAATACAGTTCACGCTGGTGCAGGTTAGTATGTATGTCCATATTAAAGTAGGAAAAATATTACAAAGTCCTTGTCATATTTCCACAGCATGAGCATAGTTTTTGTGCACCTTGTATGTTGAACTAAATGACTACACAAATATTTTGTATTAGGACCATGTTTAAGTGTCCCTACATGACCTTGTCTCACAGGACACGTTTGAATTGGACTACACATCTTTTTATTGTGGGACCTTCTTAAAGTTAGACTGCACCAGTGCAAAACTCTTTATCTCTTTAAAGCTTCCTTTTTCAAGTCACTGTTTATATAGGACTGGGGCCTGCGCACTAAAACACAACACATCAATCTAATTGCTGCTGACAGGGGTCTCTGTGGGCTGGCTGTTTGTGCACACAGCATTCCTCCCTGCTCTTGTATTAACTAATGTGAGCGAGGTCAGGTTAAGCGGCCTGTGTGAATGATTGTCCTGGGTTGCAGTGCGGGAGGCCCCTGGCTGATCACAGATATGAGGAGAGGAGAGACCATATTCGACATCGACCCACACCTACAAGTAAGACTTTTGAGCTGCCCATGATAGGAGTAAAAAAAGTATTTTGTATCATATGTACATTGGTTCACTTTTGCTTGAGTGATTCGGCTATATAGAGTCAGTAGTTAGGTTTTTAGGTACTTGTACTTTTTAATCAAACCGAGCCACACCGAGAACCATGTGACTGCCGCTCAATATCGATATCAATGAACCAGACATGATCAAGACATTACAATGAGAAAGAACCTACTTAAAGTAGGGAAAGTGTTTGTAGCTGCCAGCTCTTGTGCTTCCAGCATTTGAGATTTCACCAGATCGGATTCTTCACATCTCACAGTTTACCTATAATGGTGTGTGGGAGAAATACAGGGAGCTACTGTTCTGTGGTTAAAAAACCCTTTTTAATGAGAGAGAAACTAGACATGAAGGCCACTGTACACAAATAACCGCTCTTTATGGTAGTGGATTACACAGAAAGGAATCTCTACGCCACAAGGCCACAACTTCATTCATAGATGCCTTCTATTCAGAATTGTTCAGAACTTACTAGCACTAGACACATTATAAAGAGTGATGCACAAAGTGAACGTTTATTTGTTGCACTAGCTATACATCTATACTACCTTTATGCTGTGTGGATGAGCCAGTGTTTTATGTCCCTCTATGTGCACTGTGTGGATGATCCAGTGGTGTATGTTCCTGTATGTACACTGTGTGGATGAGCCATTGCTGTATGTCCCTGTATATATACACTGTGGATAATCCAGTGGTGTATGTTCCTGTATGTACACTGTGTGTGGAAGATCCAGTGGTGTATGTTACTGAATGTACACTGTGAATGAGCCAGTGGTTTATGTCCCTGTATGTGCCTTGCTCACATCAAGCAGGAGCGTGTGGACCAGGGCATTGAGACAGAGGGCTCCAACCTGAGTGGCGTGAGCGCCAAGTGTGTGTGGGACGACCTGAGCCGGCCGCCTGAGGATGAGGAGGACAGCCGCTCCATCTGTGTGGGATCCCAGCCGCCGCGACGCCTCTCTGACAAAGGTACACACAGCCAGTCAGACACATGGACTGGGTTATTTATCTTTCTTCCTGCCCGGAGGTTCATATTGGTGAAGGTCGACTGTGGATCGTAATGTAATGTCCAGTTAAACTGACAGAGACCAGTGTGGGATGGGACCACTAAAATGGCAGACTAATTGTGTTTAAGGACAATAGCGTGTATTCTAGTCCAGTAAATTTAGGCTGCAAAGCTGACTGAAATGATGAATTCAATAGGCTTTGTCCCTTCAATTCCGGGTATTCATGGCGTCAGATTCCCTAATGGAAGGCTGGATAGATTCCAGAATGTCAAAATAGTGTGCTGGCTTTAAGTGTGTCTCCTTCCAAGTGCATCACAGACTAATTCCGTGCGTGCGTGTGTGTGTGTGTGTGTGTGTGTGTGTGTGTGTGTGTGTGTGTGTGTGTGTGTGTGTGTGTGTGTGTGTGTGTGTGTGTGTGTGTGTGTGTGTGTGTGCGCGCGTGCTTTACGCAGACACAGAGCAAATCAGAGAGGTGCTACGGAAAGGACTGGAGTTCAACACCAAGGCAGCACTACCACCTATCAGTAGCCAACGACAGGGCCTCGACAGACCCCAGTAAGTGTACACACACACACACACACACACACACGGACACGTTGGCACTCCTTCCTGTTGAACACCAACTTCCACAGGGACAGGGATAATCCTTCCCACCCCACGCTGACCTCAGTGAGCCCTAGAGAGACTATCCTCCCTGCAGCCTGGACAGTATGGCAGGCTCTCCCTTTGCTAAGTGATTCTATATGTGGTACAAATCTCCACCCTAATGTTTCCTTAGACAATCAGTGGGCCATTTGCAGAGGCAGCTGTATCAAAGGTGAGAGCTTGCGGAGTGGAGGAGTGTAATCTGACAGAGAAGCAGGCCTGAAGAGGACGGGCCATTAAAGGAAATATATGGAGAAGTCCCCTTTGGTTTACTCGCTCCTCTTTCTCTCCGTCTTCCTCTTTGCTTCCAGGAGTCGTAAGGACAGCTTGGAGAGCGACAGCTCGGCCGCCATCGTGCCCCACGAGCTGGTGCGCACGCGGCAACTGGAGAGTGTCCATCTGAAGTTCAACCAGGAGTCTGGCACTCTGCTCCCCCTCTGCCTAAGGTATAGCACAGCACAATATGTCACAGCCTGCCTGCCTGCCTGTATGTCGGTCCATCTGTCTGTCTGTCTGGCACTTTGCTCCCCCTCTGCCTAAGGTACTCTATAGCACAGTACTCTGCCTGCCTGCCTGTCCGTCTGTCCGTCCGTCCGTTTGTTTGTTTGTTTGTCTGCCTGCTTGCCCCTCCCCCCTCCTAAGGTAGTCTACACAGCAGTGTCCAGACAAAAAGCTGCCCCACAGATCACTCTAAATGGAGGTGCTGCTGTAATGTAGCCTCAGGTGATAGTGGTAGTCCTGTCTGTTTCTGTTTCTCTGCTTCGTGTTCTCTCGGTCTGTGGAAAAAAAACCAGGCCACCGTTGGCTTACAGAGGGGTCTTTGTACAGGACAGAGAGAGACAGAAGTGACTCTGAATAAGCTGGAGCGCTGAGGAGAAGGGGAGTGTAGGAAGATGGCAGCCGTGGAAAGAGGAGAGGTCCAGGTGTGCGCTGCCTGGTTTGAGCGGACTGTCGTTTGGGTTTTCAGGGGCCGTTTACTCCACGGACGACACTTTACCTATAAGAGCATCAACGGAGACACTGCCATCACCTTTGTGTCCACTGGGGTGGAGGGAGCCTTTGCCACCGAGGAGCACCCCTATGCAGCCCACGGGCCCTGGCTTCAGGTACCCGCCGTCAGCCCCACTGAACATGTGTTCTGTGTATGAAGTCTTTTGTACGGGCTGACACAGCGTCTTTTCTGTGTTTCTGTCAGATATTGTTGAATGAGGAGTTTGTAGAGCAGATGCTGGGGGACCTGCAGGAACTGAACACTCGTGAGGAGGTAGGCAATGTTATTTTTACTTTTACCGTTGTGCGCAGCGGAGAGTTTCTATATTTTTCTTAGTCTTCTATTGAATGTATAACGTATAATGTGTTCTCTCCATTAGACCAAGTTACCGAAGGAGTACAGTTGGCCAGAGAAGAAGTTAAAGATCTCTGTCCTTCCAGACTCTGTGTTTGACAGCCCCCTGCAATGAGGCCAGTTACCCCACACTCCATGCCTACATCAAACCCACGCACACAGGCCTATCTTAACTCTCACGTATCTCAGTAGATTAATGCTCCTAAGCTTTCACACAGCCCAGCTGGAACTGACGGTGTCTCCTCCTATGGAACCACAGTGGCCCCTCTGTTCCCCATCACACCACTGACTGCCCCGGTCCCTTTGAGAGAGAAAGGCTTGTGCTGGATATACTGTCTACAGAACGCAGACGATTTGGAGAACACCTATGTTAGAGGCATGTGTTTTCACCTCTTAAGGGCTTTGACCACTCCAGCCTGTCAGCTCTGTAGAATGCCCTCGTTTATTGTTGAATAAGCCAGATGAAGAAAATGACTACATATTTAGTAGGACTTATAGAATGATCCAGCTATCAGTCCCTGTGGCTGTAAACCATAAATAGAGGGTTTCGTTCTGCTATCGTGACAGGCAGGTATCTGCAGTCCTGTTACTGTTCTTAAGGTTACAAAGGTTAAAGAACTCTTATCATGGGTGTCAAAAATACTGAAAACCTGACTGAATCTATTCTACACTTTGCTTTTAACATTGTTCCTAATTTAAGTAGGCAGCGTGTATAGTGTCATATCTGAAGTGCTGGACATTTGTTTTGTGTTGGTGGTTATGCCACATGTACCAGCAATTGGTAGTATGCAAAATGCTGTGTCAGTCACAAGTATTACATTGATGTTATTTTAATTTTTTTTATTTTAGACTGGTTGAATATTTGTCAGGTATCATCTTCTCCCAGTGGTAATCAATCATACCACATAGTATGTATTTCTGTTGTTCTGTCCTGTGTTTCATGTTTTACTGTCGTTTTGATATAGGCCCAGAGAGGTCTAATTTCTAATAATTTTGTAAAAATGTTTTAGATTGTTCTACTTGTATTTTTTCATTTGCCCATGAAATGTATCTAAGCTATACATTGACCTTTTGTTAGATAAATGCTGCTTCCAATTGATATTTCAGAAACACAGTCACGGTCTTCTCTACATTGATGAACTCTATAGCAGGGATTTATTTTCTGCATTTTAAACCAAAGCCTATTATCTGAACTCCATTGTGCTCACAAGGGATAGTGCCATAGTTAAAACCATGAACTGCAAGCATTGTTCTTATCATTAAGACCAGCATGGAGAGAATATACATTAATACCAGTGCCTTTAAGTGAATAATCATTTATGTATTCCATTAAGTACAGTAGGCCAACACTGCCTATGCTCATGGGGATTTATGTAGCATTCACCAATGTAAATCATTGTTGGCCTATAGTTATTGTCGTGACAGTTTTTCTGATTCTTTTAGGTGCATTCCCTTACTTTTTTTTTAAAAGAAAATAAGTGACTTTTACAGTGGTGGCGTCTAATTCTCAGACAAATAATTAACATCTTTAGACATGTTTTTATTTTTATTTTGAGTGAAGTTAAGGGGGTATGTTATTGTTTTATCTTAGTTCACTGAACTGCCTGTTCTTTTATCCGAAGTGCATTAAATAAAGATATTTACATTTAAATTAGTATCATGTATGTATGCTTCACTAACCATTTTGAAGAGAACTCAATCTTCACATCAACAAATACCTACTGACTAATATATGTTCTGCTTTGAACTACACAAATCGCAATAATGCTGCTGAGACGTTCAGTATTTGATATCGACGTCGTTTGGAACAAAGGGAGGTCTGAAAGATGACTGTCATAAATTCACCCCATAGGCATTTACAATCTCCGCCAGAGTGCCTGTCCACGTCCCTCCCCATCGGCTCCTCCCCGTTCCGTCGGCTACAATTCTGTCATGGGTCACGTTGTCAGAAGGGAGACAGTCGGTGCGCCCGCACAGTCCAGCCGGATTGCTTCCTGCGTGCCTATTTCGGACCTTATGAAAAGATAAAAGCTCAAACTGTCCTGAGAAATAGTGATCGAGAACTATTGAACACAAAGCTGAGCTGTGGGACATCGACGGGACCGCAAAGAAAGCTTATGAGGCGAATCGCTGGAACCTTTTGGGCTTCTCTCTCCCTTCACGGACTATTTATGGTGATTTTATAGGTGCATTAAAGGCAGCGGACGAAATGGAAACTAAATTCTAAGGTGGTTTCCCATTTAGGTAGGTTATTTCAAATATAATAACAATACGCTAAATGGCTGTAAATGGAAAGCCATAAAGAGCGAAGCATTAGCTAGACTAATAGAAATTGTACCAGGGAAGGATGTTACTACGAGAATGAAGAAGCTGGATAAAATGTAACACTTTGATGCTACAAGGTTGCAGTAACACATTTGAGTATAGGCTATTTCATACAATTAAGCTCTGACACTGTAGGCATTTCATTTTCACCTTGATGTAGTGTACATTTCAAGTTGTTATTATTTAATTAATATAATAAACGAATTGGTTTAGCCTAAATAGTGCACTAATGGCAATATGGCATGGTAACCGTATTTAGCCTGTAACTGATATGGATACTCTTTTGTTTTCACAGGCCCAGTTTCTATTCAGGAATTTAAAACCTGTGCTGGCCTACCTAATTTTCCAAAGCTGTCTGAAACTACTTGGGTAGCACTTGACGCGTAGTCCTATTCTTTCAATACTTTACGCCTAGATTGCCCTGATCATAAAATTTGCTTCATTTATAATTTTCTATGGATTAAATTGATTATGGCTGATAGTTGGAGGAACTGCTTCGAAGAGGAGCTTCTTTGTCCCATCTGTCTGAATGTATTCGACGAGCCTGTCCAGCTTCCGTGCAAGCACAACTTTTGCCGGGGCTGCATCTCCGAGGCCTGGGCCAAAGATACAGCTGTGTTTCGTTGTCCAGAATGCAACCATGACTATAACCATAAACCAAGCCTGGAAAAGAACATCAAACTAGCCAATATAGTGGAGAAGTTTAACGCATTAAATGTTGAGAAACAGCCTGATGTACTCCACTGTATCCTCTGTCGACGGGGACCTCCACTGCCAGTGCAGAAAGTTTGCCTGCGCTGCAATGAGCCTTGCTGCCAGTCTCACATCCAGACGCACCTCCAGCAGCCATGCCCAGCCCCGGGACACCTGCTAGTGGATCCCGAGGAGGTGAGGGCTTGGAGCTGCCCGCGGCACGAAGAGTACAGACTGCTCCATTGCGATGACGAGCAAGTTGCTGTCTGTCAATTTTGCTGCATCTCCAGGTGCGCCAGTCAAAGGCATGACGTCTGCGACGTGGACACCAGACGCAAACAAATGCAGGTAAAAAAAAAAGGCCTAGTTGCATACAATTCCAGAGAAACGTTGACATGGCCGCGACAGTCCTACCCATTGTCAGAGATTTGACAAGATAACACACAGTGCAATTGGTCAAATAACAATTATGTATTCTAGACTAGCAGATGAATCTCTTTGCACATCATTCCCTTAGTTACAGATTTAGTCTTTGTAAGAAAAATGTATACAAATAGTTTGAATGGACAGGCGCTATGAAATAACATTCTAGAAAAGGTTGATGGATATACATAGTTCAGATCCTCCTAATTTTGATTGGCAACAAGTTCTAACATTGCCCTGGCCCAACCCAGCCCTACCCAGCCCAACCTTTTGCAAGGCCCCACAGCTCTAGGAGAATGTGATGCAATCTATAACTAAACAGGAAATGCTGACTACAGACCGGGGCTAAATCAGGATGTTATCTTGTTCATTCATGCTTGCATCTTATGAGAATTTCTAAAATAATATCGATTTGGAAGTGGGTCATACGAAGCAAACTCTAAGAGGGCCTTATTAGGGCATTTTATATTTCTTGCATTTAAAATAATATGCTATAGAATTACAATGAAAAAATTACACAACCCCTTTGTGTAGATCTGTGAGTTAAAATAGTCAGAACTAACACCGGGTCCTGGCTGAGCTGTATATCTGAGTGTGAGAATAAAGGAGCCAAATCATGGTGAGAGGGAGGAAAATAAAAAGGAATGAGAGTGAAGGAGTTTGCATATGTCTTAGTGCAGCTGGCCCATGGTGAGTAATAGTGATGAGGTGTGCTGTTGGTTTGGCAGGGTTGGCCTCCGGATGCATGGAGGACTAGCTTCATATCTACTATGATCAGCGTGTCAGTGCTCCAATTGTAGCCAACACATAAAAGAGACTCTCTCTCTCTCTCTCTCTCTCTCTCTCTCTCTGTGACGGAGAGAGACCCTGTAGAGGCCCTTGATTTGCGCTCCTGTGCCTCGTGACTTGTCCTATTAGAACCATGAAGTTAGACTGAGAAGCATCTGCCACTGGCGTCACTGTGTATGACATAAAATACCATGGATTTGATGGGCATTGTATTTCAACATGTGTGCCTCAAGAGGCTGCGTTTACAGTAAACCCAAGCTTCTCTACAGTAACCCCCCCCCATCTCCCTGGTGCTTTCCACAGCTGGTATTTACACACACTCATCCTCCTGTCATTTTACTCCTGCCCCTTTACAGGGTGACTCAAGTCATCTTGCAGTCAGGTGAGCAGATGAACACACACCCCTAGCCCCCTCCCTCCCTCCCTGGCTTCTGCCCCTGCAGAGAGCACACGTTTGGGGCTTAGTCCAGGTCCAGAGGTGTGCTTTTATGCTCTCTTCATTATACCCTTAGTGCTATGGACTCAGAACTTTACCTCAGTGTCTTTCTCCTTTCCTGGCTTTCTTAATAGCTGAGTTCTGGGATTTGGGCCAGCTTGGACAGAACGGTTCCCAGCCTGTCTTCACATGTACAGTCTGCCTCTCTATTTAGGTTGTCAGCATAAGCACACACACACACACACACACACACACACACAGACACACACGTCCTTTTAGCTTTAAATGAGAAGTGGTCTCTGTGCCCCAGTCATTATTTCTGGACAGTAGCTTTATTGGCGATAGCAACTGAAGGTTTTTTTTGCAGTGATTTGAGGCCCGTCTTTGCTTTCATTCCTCCTCTCTATGTTGATGTGTCGGTTGACTTATCTCTGATCGCCTATTTTGGTTAAATTGTATAAATGCCAGTGGAAGTGCTGTGACTGTTTACGTGGGAGGAGAACTTTTAATCAACCTATTCATTCTGAATGTATGAAAGACAGGCCTTTATTAAAATCATATAGGCAGAAGATGGAGCAGTAATGTAATCTCTGAGGTGGGAGGAGAAGGGGGGGGGGGGGGGGTGCGACCATCATGTCCCACACACACTTGCCTTGCCCTTTCTCAGGGACTCTCAACAGGAAGAGAAAAAGCATGGACCTCCCTTATTGGTCGTCCCGGTGTGTCTGTGAGTGAGTCAAGTCCCGACAATGTTGAGGGGGCAGTGGGATGACATCAGCCGTGGGGAATAGCTGACAGTGGGTTGTGAAAGAGCTGCTCTGTGTACGTGGAGCGCCCAGGGGGGGGGGGGGGTCATGGGGTTGGGGCGTTATCTTGATGAGGGTAGGCTTTCACACCCCTGTTCACCATCCTGCTGCTGGCCTGCAGACCCAGAGGAGACGAGTGGGAGCAATAGGAGGAGTTCATAGTGTGTCAATATGAAGGCCCGTTTAACCATCTCACTACAAGCCTGCCCTGAAACATGTGGATTGGTGTCGGGTTCGGATGACAGGAAGATGTGGATTGGTGATGGGTTTGGATGGCAGGAAGATGTGGAATATGGTATGACCGTGTGATAGAGGATTAGACTATAAATATCTAGAGACAGCTAGAAATGAGGGGGGAGGGGGCTGCATTTGAAAGTTCTCTCTGAAGTATTTGTGGGTAGCCTTAGAAGCCTGTGCCCCCTGGAGGAATGGGAAGCTTTTCAGCATTCTGCTGTGAGTTCAGAAGGGACCCTCACCATTCACACCAACCTGCCAAACACACTGCATACCAGATCAAAAATGATGGCGTTATTGACAGTGAATACTGAGCCAGAGAAAGTACTGATGGCAAAAAAAAGTCCCCCCAAAACGACGTTGTTGTGTGTTATGATGCACAATGGGGTTGTGTTTGCTGGGGCGACCTGCTGGTCGCTGGACTTCCTGAGTGCTGTTAGCAGCTGAAGAGCTCTGTTGCTGTGATACCACAACAGAGTAGCACTGATTCCCACTCACTGGAGACCACAGGAATGTCCCTCTTCCTTCTCCTATCGCTACGTTGCTCTCTCTCTCTCTCTCTCTCTCTCTCTCTCTCTCTCTCTCTCTCTCTCTCTCTCTCTCTCTCTCTCTCTGTCTCTCTCCCTGTCTGTATCTCCTCTGTCTTTTTCTCTGGCTTTTCACATGCATTTTTCACACTTTACTTCTCTCTTGGCATGTAAAAGCAGAACCCAGTAGCGCTCTGTCTTTCTTTCACTCTCTCACACTCAGAGCAGACCACGGTGCTGTGCATACACACATGACAATCTGTCACTGACACACACAGGCCAATGCAAACAAAGGGAGCGATACTGTGGCAGAATGAGAAAGGAGAGGGGGCAGTGGGACTCCTCCTCTTCCACTCTCCTTTTCTCTTTTGTTAGTTCTCATACACTACATTTGGTCTCACATATTAATACATTTACAATTGCTTTGTCGCCATGGCAGCGGATTATACCTCCAATTTGGTTGTGCTCCCTTTTCCCATGCAAAACCGCTGAGTTCATTAAACTCCTATGTAACCCTCCCCTGTTTCTGTTTCACTGTTAACTTTGGACTTCTCACCCTGCCTGCCAGTAAAGGGGATTTTTTGTTTTTTGTTTAGCAAGGACTTGGCTGGCAGGACAAGTCGTAGAGAGAAGAGGGAGAGTGAAACTCCAAATTTCCCAGAAGAACACCAATGCCTGGTGTCGATCTTAACCAATGAGTTACTGCTTTAGGGTCGCCGAGTCTGAAGAATACATATATATCCTACATGAGGTTCTGGGCTTCGAAAAATGTGTGGTGATTTGAAGATTTAATGGAGACTATAAGAATGTCTGATATGGGTTAGGATGTCTATTCTCTCATGCTGATGAATGAATGAGGCTGTTGTTAGCAGCTGCTGTTCCCCTGTCTGGGTATAATCAGGATTCTGGACAGGGTTGCCCTAGCGACGCTCAAATACTAGTCAGGGTTTTCGGGTCATGGCACAGGCCAGGGTGGTTGGTGTGTGTGTGTGTGTGTGTGTGTGTGTGCGCGTGCGTGCTTCCAGGGTCAACGCTTTTCGGTCTGCAATCTTATGCTCTCTCGCTCTCTCTCTCTCTCTCTCTCCAGCTTGTGTTGATGAGGCAGCAGGAGAGATTAGATGGCCGTGTTCAGGACATTGATGAGCAGCTCTGTAAGCTGGAGTCAGACGAGACGCTGGTGAAGGTAAGACACACACATACACACATACACACAAACACACACACACACACACACACACACACTGTGTATTAATACATCCTGTCTTTGCATTGCGTGCTCATTACTTTGTGCTGGGACAAATTGCATATTGACTTCATTATTCACTATTGACATTTTGCTGCTGTGAGCACAGCTGAAGAATAAAACCAAAGTGCCCTTGCTCATGTACAGTTCTAAGCACCAGCTGCTGAACTACAGAAAAGTAATTAAAGTAGAAGTGAATATCATTCCAGACTATTGTTTGTGTTTATGAGGCTTAAACAAAGCCTTTGGTTCTTCAAAGTAAAACGTTTCCAACCCTAATTCATTTGAAGTCATTAAGGAAACAAAGTCTAGGCTTTTCTGTTTTGGACCCACTAATGTTTTGACATGGCAACAGTTTGATGTAACGTTAATACTCTTGGAGGATTTTACAAAAATACCAAATAATTGCTGTTTTCTGTGAGTGTGTGTCATCCCTGTTGTTCTGTCCGCAGGATGCAGTGTGTGATTTGAAAGAGCAGGTGAGAGCTCAGTACAGGCGCATGCAAGCCCTGCTGGAGGAGGACCTGAGTGAAAGCATGCAGCTGCTGGACAAAGCTCACTCCATGTATCGGCAGATGAACTCCCAGCAGGCACTGCAGCTCAGCGAGAGGCGACAGGAAGCTGACAAACTGCTCAGCTCCACACAGCTGTTCTTTGACAGAGCTGGAGACATTAACTTTATGAAGGTAAAGCGTCCCTCTTTCTCTCCTAAACACCTATTCACGTGTAAACGTACATGCTATTGACGTAGTACAGACGGATCAACAAAATTATTGACTTCTAAGATAGTTATAATTTTTTTCAGAACACCAAGCCTTGCCAGCTGTTAATGGACAGGTATGAAACTGATAAAAAAAATAAAAAAATGTGTATATATATATATATATATATATATATATATATATATATATATATATATATATATATATTCAATTATATAACGTGAATCTATGATTGGTGACTGAGGCTCACCACACAATACTTTATTTGACTATGTGTCTTATTGCTGTCAGGTCAAAGTGTTACTTGGGAAGTGCACTTTCTCCCTACAGAGTGGGACAGCTCAACTCCCATCTCCTGCTCTCTGAGCTTAGAAAAAAAGAGAGCAACCTGCGCACAATGCTGGAAGGTACAAGAGAACCGTAGCTTTCTCATTTGTCTTTTTAGTCTACAGTTAAATGTATACTTCAAATATGTCTATAATAATTGACATGTGTATTTCCTGTCTCCCTCAGAGCCGTTCAGTGTTTCCTCTATTCTCCAGTCGGTGCCCTCTCAGAGCAGCTGCAGCCTCAGCTCCTCTTCAGGCCCAGAGAAACGCAAGCACTCCACAGCCTTCCCAGAGGGCAGTGCAGGCACCCTGAGCTCCCTTGAATCTATGCCTATGACCTCCAGCAAACAGCCCTTCCTCTCCCTGAGTGGCTCTAACCCTGGTCCGAGCCCCAGTCGTGTGTCTGATACTTCTGCTCAGCGTATGGCAGGTCTGGGGCCCAGCTCCAGCAATCACTCAGGGTCTCTGTTCCCCCCGTCCCACTACCCCAGTGGAGGTGCTTCCCAGCAAGCCATGTTGCCACAGTATGGGGGGAGAAAAATCCTGGTGTGCTCTCTGGAAAACTGCTGTTGCTCCAGGGTCCCCCCGCAAGGTCGTCCTTCGTACCCAGCTTCGGGCTCCTTCCCCTGGGTGAGTTCTCAGGAGTACCCCCCTCACCCCCAGGGGCTGTCTATGAGGAACTGGATCGATGCCTCCCAGACCCACCAGGACTTCTATGGTCTCTATGGCCAGTCCTCAGCCAAGCACTACGTCACCAGTTAACTTGCCACCACCCTAGCTGTGTGTCTCGGACTAATCCTGTCTTTTACTAGTGCTTTCCTTCTCTCCAAGACTCTCCTCTCCCCTCCTCCCTTGACTCTCAAACTACTATTTTTGCATTTCGTTTTTGCCTCATATGTTTTTTTTCTTCTATTTCAAGCCGGACCCATTTACCATGTTTACATTGATGCTCATGTTTTATGATGATAGTTGTAATGTTAAGGCAAAGTGGGTGTATGGTTTTATAATAAAAAGCGTCAGTTATTATTGTGATATTATGGTGCGGTTCTGTGGCCAGAACTCGACTGGTGGTCTGCTCTGGGCTTGCCTGGTGGTCTGCTGGCTCTGGGATCCTATTCCAGTTGACCCAACAACTCTGATGTTGAAGTATCTATCAACAGAATCTCTACAACAGAAGTACCTAAGCATTATAAAGTGTTTGATTTCATCATTATTTTACAATGATAAACGTCTTTGCTAAGACTAGAAGTGTGAGTGTAAGAGTGAGGTGTGGGGTATGGCAGAGGCCAGGCCAGGAAAACAGCCGTGTAAAACTCAATGTGTTGGGAAGTTTCCTTGCTCTTCTGAGCTCTGAAGGAAAACACCTTATTGTCCAGCCTTCATTTAGATAGCAGTGCCTAAAGGTCACGAACCTCTACTTCATAGCTCTTGATATAAAGCATGCAGGAATCTTCTCCAAGTGGCTTTAAAACACACAGGATGAAAATAAACTATGAAAAACACTTGTAAAGTTTTCTGCTACTTTTCTAAATAAATTAAACTAGACCAAACTTTTGAGTAAACATATATATGTGCTATAAAAGAGTATTTAATATTTTATTATGACAGATCCTTTCATTTTTATTCATTTTAGGACATTCAAGGAAGTTTTTTTTTATGTAATGCAGTTTGAAAATAAACAGTTGGCCTCAAGGGTCATTAGTACAACTACTAATGTTTGAAGGGTTTTTCTTCTATTCAGAATGCCATGTCGGATTGCTATGCACACCCATTTCTAACCAACCACAGTTTACGGCCGGGCTCATAAAGAGAAGAAGACATAGAATGTTACTGAATACTCCATTCATGGACAATCCAGGGAAATATGGGTAAGGCGTTGACAATAATCTTTTACATGGGCCAAATAGTTGCAAGTCACTTCCTTGTCTACATTTTGCTCTTAGCTTTCTGTGTTGTGCTCCTTTGTCTCGTTATTGGGGCAGAACGGGCAGTCAGGTCACCTCACTAACACTGGGCAATGAGTGTGCTCCTCTCCAGGGGATCATTGATAGGTCCCTGTGCAGAGGAGGAGGATCAGAATGAAGAGCGATACCGAGCAGAGTTTTAATGAGGCTTGGGACTGCAATGCATAGTCATCTATTTATCTGTCACTCATAATTCCTTCATCCTCCCCCACCCCAAATAAGACAGTGGGAGGGTGAGATAGAGGAGCGTGGAGCAGGGAGGAGGGGAAGAGAGGGGGATGAGAACGAGGGATGAGAATGGATAAGGATAAGGTCAACTAGAATAGTGATAAGACTGTAAGACATGTTTAATTTATATGTCATGCAATTTATTGCCCTTGTCTGTATTTTATCTTAAATTCAACCTCTCCTATTTGTTTTATCTTTATATTCCAACTTATGAGCACAAGGACAATGCACCGACAAACCCCCAATGCTTTGATCTCTGTAGCAGTGAGAACTAAGCTACTGAGATTTAGTTAAAAGAGGAGGGTGGCATCATTCAGACATTTATTTACCGTGTGTATGTGTGTGTGTGTGTGTGTGTGTGTGTGTGTGTGTGTGTGTGTGTGACATGCACGTGTCGGCTTATTAGGATCCCCATCTGCTCTGCTCCTATTTCTTTGTGTTATTAATAAAACATTGCTTAGCCAATATGATTGGGACCGTTAAACCGCCATGGCCAAAACAGCATATTTGTTCAGAAACCTTTTGTCTTCAACCATTTCATGCCTATATGTGAAATCAAACTGCAAAGCCACTATATGCGTATAACAAACTGTTATCATTGCACCAAATGAAAAGATAAAAGGATAGAAAAATGTAAATTAAAAGTAATAAAAAGAAAGAAATATATAACTATTTTAAAATATATCAGTGACAGCTACAACAGATACATCTCGTGGCTTTAAAAATAATTTTCAAGAAAGATATAAAAAGGTAAACCAAACTGATATCTTTGGGTCGTAGACTGCAGAGTGTTGTAGAGGCCTGGTGTAATTCAAACTATGCAATGCTAAAATGTGTGCTCAAGTGTCAGAGCACGATCAGCAAGCTAGTGTGTAGCTGCTTACATGGACAAACATCAGAAAGTGATTATGTACGGGGTATTGCTTGATGCACTTGACAGCTGTTCTTTGTCTCAGCCAGGTGTGCTTTAACGGTTTGTGTGTGTGCGTGTGTGTGTGTGAGTGTGTGTGTGTGTGTGTGTGTGTGTGTGTGTGTGAAAGCGATGTGGAATATGTACACAGGCACCTGCCCAGAGGGCCTGTGTGTGTGTGTGTGTGTGTGTGTGTGTGTGTGTGTGTGCGTGCGTGCGTGCGTGCTTGCGTGCGTGCGTGTATGCGTGCGTGCGTGTATGTGTGTGTGTGTGTGTGTGTGTGTGTGTGTTAGGGTGTGTGTGTGTGTGTGTGTTAGTGTGTTAGTGTGTTAGTGTGTGTGTGCCAGTGTAAACACCTTTGTGACTTCATGCGCACATGTGAGAGTGTTATATGACTGTTCAGTTCAGGGCAACCGTCAGCTGTTGTGCAGCTGCTGTTAGTGTGTTTCCCCATCTAGTACTGTGTAGCACCAGTAGACGATTTCACACACACTGAAACATATTCCAGGCTCCAGGAACGTTGTCTCAGTTAAAGACATTCACCGAATTACGAAAAGAAAAATGTAGGAAGAGCTTTGTCCTGGTGTAAGTCATTATAATAACAGAGGCAAATGTGGTGACTACGTTTTAATATTAGACCCACACAGCCACAGGCTAACTGTAGGTGAATGCTGATCAGCTGTTCAACTGGGACTTTGATCGATGTGCCAAATACAAGGAGTGTATGTGACACAAAGACAACAAGATAGACAGTCAGACCCACAACAGAATGAATATGATTGTATTATGTTTATTGGTCTACAGCATTTGTTAATCTTTGGTTAGGGTTAGGGTTAGGGTTAGGCTATACTCTGACAACAATCTGCTCACCATAAAACAGGACATCCAGCAGTTTATATATCAACAAGGGAAAAACAGAGAGTTTTGGAGAGGTTATATTTTTCATGTTTGATGGTTGTTTCAGATGTTTCAATGATTTAGATTAAACAAGGAACTTCAGAGATCTCCAAGCAAAACATCAATTCCACTCTATCAGAAGGTGAACAGATGTGTGGTATACTTGAGCAGTTTCCATAGTAACATAAGCTTTTACATTACTGTGACAGGACTGTGGTCTAAAGCAGACCTCTGAGTGACACCTTAAAGCATAAAGCCAAAAGCAATGTGTAAACATACGCAAGCAAACACAGACACGCACTGACTGAAAATGTGTATTCTTGACCTCTCATACAATCATTAAACAGTGGCTACTACAGCAAATCAACAAACACAATGAAAATCAAAACAACCAGCTATAACCAGAGGACAGGACACTGAAACGGTCAGGTGTAGCTTCTGTAAGTTACCCCGGGATGGAAAACGTGCGCTCCTGATGACGTCACGCGACGATGGCATAGGAAGCAGAAGAGGCGTAAAGCAGGTGGACGGCTACCAAATGTTACAATTTGTAATCACAAAGCTACCAAGTCGTACATTTTAATTTAAAACAAAGTATATTTTATATGTGATTGATTGTGCAGCAATGCGCAGCTCTTATTCAACAGACAACAGGCTTAGCTTCAAGAAAAGGTAACACTTTTCGTTCGTTTGCTAAAGCGCTAACGTTCCCGAGTCAGATTCGAAGTTTTACTTCTAGGTAATGCCACGTGAACCACCCCTAAACTTGAAGTCACTGACAACTTAAAGAAGACACCGAAATATATTGCTACCTTCGTGTTTCCACAAAGAACATTTAAAGGTGTGTAAACACATTAAAAGTGTGTGTATACATGATAACGCTATGGCATGATTAGTATGTCAAATTGTTGTAAATAACTGAAACATGAAAACACTCAACATTTTCTTGTGCTTTTAAAGGCCCTGTATTTCCCAGATGCATGGGGTTGCTTTTTCAGGGAAACTACATTAAAAAGTATTTAGCTAAAGAAGTTTGAATTATAATCTATTTAGGCTAAGTTATTTTATTCTCTCTTTCATAGTACATTAGAAATGGATCTGACTCATTTTGACATCGATGCGCCCCGGTGGGACCAGAGTACATTTATGGGCCGTCTGAAACACTTCTTTAACATCACTGACTGTCGTACAGCTCTGCTGCCAGATGCCACTTTGGACCAGGCTAAAGAGCTGGTAGAGAGCTGCAGGTATGGAGGGGATGTGTTGACCTGCACATCAGTTATCTCTTGATTATTGGACAGTGACGGGGGTGCTATCTTGAAAAGCTGACTACGTTTATGGTTTATGTCTCAGAGCAGGCAGCACCCCTCCTGGTACCACTGAGGAGCAGCTGTTCTATGCAAAGAAACTCTACGACTCCGCCTTCCATCCTGACACAGGCGATCGTATGAACCTGATTGGCCGAATGTCCTTCCAGGTGCCAGGGGGCATGGCCATTACTGGTTTCATGCTTCAGTTCTACAGGTGAGCGCACAGACAGCAGGCAGCAATGTGAAAGACTGCTGGAGAGTGTGCCAAGACACATGGAAGCTGTGAAAATCTGGTTTATTCCACAGAATAAGTTAAAACATTAGTATTGTGTTGTTTACGAATGAATATGAACTTGTTTTCTGTTCATTATTCGAGGTCTGAAAACACTGCATATTTTTTTATAAATTATTTTTACCAGTTTTTACAATTTGCACATTTTAAGTGACCTCGGTTTATATTGTTGTTCATTCTCTCTCTGTGGGTGTATGAGGGAGTAACCCTAACCCTTGGTTTATATTGTTGTCTGCTCTCTCTCTCTGTGTGTGTACGAAGGACCGTGCCAGCGGTAGTGTTCTGGCAGTGGGTTAATCAGTCTTTTAATGCCCTGGTGAACTACACCAACCGCAATGCTGCATCTCCCATCTCCAACACGTAAGTGGACATCTCCTCAGGTCAATGTTTAGGAGGACTCTCATATGAACTGTGTTTAGGGCTCCGATGGGCATGGCCATAGGGACAATACACTGTGTACATCATAATGGGACTGATAACTTGTTTTATCAGAACTAATTAAACTAGTATTCAGGTAGAGGATGTCCTAGTGCTCCAAGTCGTCCAAGACGTTTCCAAAATAATGTTCTTACATTAACAAAATATATGTTAACTCAGTTTCATTAGGGCCAACCAATCTAATGTGGTGCTTTGTGTTACCAGGCAGATTGGAGTGGCATATGCGACAGCTACAAGTGCTGCACTAGCCACGGCTGTGGGTCTCAACCTTTACACCAAGGTAAGGCACAACGCCAATACAGTTGACTGTTCTAGTGTACAAGGTCTATAAAAGACACAACACCAATACACTGCTCACTGTCTCGGACGGTGTATACATATATACACACACTTTTATAGGCAGTGCTCAAAGCACCGAAACAAGTGTTAATTGTCTTCATGTTATGGAGTTGTCAGCACAGGGCCATGCCTCACCCATCATTGTAGTTCAGGTCATTATCAGCGTACTGCTTGCTCACAGAACTCCTTTAACCCCTTCCTCCCCCTGTCCTACACCCCCCCCCTTTAGAGTGCCCCTCCCTTGGTAGCACGGTGGGTGCCCTTCGCTGCAGTGGCCTCCGCTAACTGTGTCAATATCCCTATGATGAGACAGCAGTGAGTACTGCACCCGGAGTGTGTGTTTGTGTTTTAGTAGTGTGCTGCACAGACCCAAGGGCATGTGTACTTGTGCATGCTAAGTTTGCCTTTGTGTTACTCTCCAGGGAGATTCTGAACGGCATCGCTGTCACGGATGAAAATGGGAACAAGCTAGGACACTCAAGGGTGAGCGGCGTGACACAAACAGAGAGGGGTGTTTCCGTCACAGTGTATGTGTTGTGTTTATTTGTCCTTCCTTTCCCTCTGACAGAAAGCAGCCATCAAGGGCATCACCCAGGTGGTCGTCTCCCGCGTAACCATGGCAGCCCCCGGCATGAGTAAGTGTTTTGACAGGACAGGGGTTGGGTGCTGGTGAGGTCTGCTATGTTACAAACCCATCAGGTTGATCTTTAACCTTGCACCTTATCTTGTTTTGTTTATATCTGACTCAATACATTCACCCTGCTTTCTTTGTCTGTCCTGCCACTTGCTAGTCATACTGCCCATTGTCATGCAGAGACTGGAGAGGTTCAACTTCATGCAGGTAAGCCATATTTGGAGGTGTGTTAGTCAAAGGGGATGTAATGTGAGGGTATTTGTTAACCTGTGTATGTATTGTGTTTCAGAGGATCACAGTCCTCCACGGGCCTCTACAAGTGATGATGGTGGGCGTGTTGTAAGTCAGCAGAGTCTTCAACTCAACACCAGGCTCATATGATCATATTTAATTCTGTCTGTTCAGGAGGACTTCTGTCCTATGGGACAGGGTAGATTTGACGCGGGGTAGATTTGACACGGGGTAGATTTGACACGAGGTAGATTTGACATAGGATAGATTTGGTTCCTCCTGTTCATTTTCACGACCGCGTCTCCTTTTGTCCTCCAGCCTGGTCTTCATGGTGCCAGCAGCCTGCTCACTTTTCCCACAGACATGGTGAGGAGCTCAGCCATTTAGTTGCACTACATTCCTGTCTGCGTGGATATAGTCAATCAAAAGAGTATTGTGGTTCATGGCATGCACATTTTTGTGGATTAAGTATTTCAAATGCAAGGTGGTCAAATGCTTTATCTCTTGTTGCATGTTAAGGAAACAACAGCATTTCTGATCACTATGCTTTTTGGTTTTCTCTAGCACCATGGCAGTGTCAAAACTTGAACCAGAGTTGAGGGACTCCATCATGTCGAAGTACGGAGACAGTGTGCGTTATGTCTACTTTAACAAAGGTCTATGATCTCTCTCTCTCTGTCTCTCTGTCTCTGTGTCGGACATCCTGCTATTCAGTCACATCTCTGCTGTTTGATCCAAGCCCCAGGTCCACCACTATCAGTCTGTTTTGTGGTCTCTTACTCTATATATGTATACAACTATGTAAATGTTTACCTAGTGTGTGTACATGCTGTACACATTTCCATACACACACACACACACTATAAATATATAATGGTAGAATGAAAAATATTCTCAGAAGTTACAGATTAGAGATCACAAAACAGACTTAACTGTATTTTTTTGTTTTGTAAAAGATCATGTTAATATGCATTTTTTTGTTGTGAGAAAAATATGTATATGATATGGGTATGGTGCATTGATACAAACTGGCAAAGGAACTCTCAGGAAAGCTAGATCTGGCATTAGATCTGGCATTAGCTGTAAATGACAGTAGTGACTGGGCTGTCACCTTGTTGGTTCCACTAAAGCCTTAGATGTTTGTGTTGGTATGGAGTCCCAACACAGGCTGACTTGTAGTCATATTTGGGAGTAATCCAGTAAAATGCACGCAGGTTTTTCCCCAGCCCAAAAGACCCTCAGGTTCTCTCTTGTCTTGTAATTCATAGGTCACCTTTATTCTTTTTATTTAAATGTTCTAAGATTCTCGAACTATAATGGGTTTAATTATAAAACAAGCGAAGTGCAGACATAGCAAAAGGAAATTAGAAAATCTATTGATGAAAATCGAAGTGAGTTTTAAAATGAGTTGGTTGACCTACAGCTGGTTTAATACATTTAAGAAACAATATCATGGAAAAAAATGAATAAATCAGGCAACCATGTGTCATTACTTTACCACAGTTTACCTCCAGTTTTGTGTGCATGCAGCCAAACTTTACTAACCAAATTTTCAAGACACATCACATAAGAGAAACCATGTTCTGATTCAGTTCCTGAACTATGAATCCAGGTTTTGCTTTGGTTTTGAGTTTAGGAAGAGGCTAGGTCTACAAAGTTTATAGCTGGCCAGTTTAATGCGTGAGTGGCCTTGGATTACAGCCATTTTGCTTAAGAATAAATGATGGGTACTTGACAAAAGATGGCCCTATCTAAATTTAACACAACATGGGAATCATTAAAAAGTCACTCAACTTATTTAAAAAAATCTGTTGCATTTTGGCCCATTGTTTATTCAAGTACATCAGTGTCCCCTCCATTTTTAGGATTACTGCTTCATTCTATATTGAAGTCTATCCCCCTAACACTATCCCAATCAACCACTAATTAAGTGAGATTTCAGTGCCAGGCTGGGAGGTGTTTCAGGTAGGGCTGCCCTTTGCACACTTCTTACTCTTTGGAATCTGGAGGTGTTCATTGGATGGTTACGTGACTGTAACTGCCTTTAAGAGATGCGTCTAAAAGGACATCAGTCATTACAGACTAGTGATGCCCATGGCAGGTGAAAATTTTTCAAGGTTCCCTCTCATTTGCATATGCACATTTGTTAAATTATTTCATAAGGAACCTCTGGTAAAGTATAAATTGTTTGAGTAAGGGACTTTGGGAGAGGAGCGCACTTGCATATAAAGCTTTGTTGGGCAAGCCATGACCAAATAAGTAATTTAAATCATGTAACGTCATTAACACAATGGAAAAAATGTGAGATATGAAAAGAGTATATCAAAAGTCTATGTTGTAATTTTATTGACACAATCTGCACATGTACAAAAACAAATATCTGATTCAAGGGGTGGTATGACAAAGAGTCAAGTTAGAAAGATGCCACTTTTCCGAAATTACAAAAAACGCGTTAAAGTTTAAATGACAATAAAACCAAAAGGTAAAAGGTATGAAAGTCCTCAATAATCATACCCTTTGTAATAATACTCAGTATCAGAAAAGGGTGAAGAGAACCTGCAGTGGTGACCGACCTGAAAACCCCATTTCAAACGAGGCTTGAAATACTACAAAGACAACCAGAGCATTCAAAATTGTAGAATTACATTTACAATATATGTTTCACTAAAATCAATAAAATCTAAAATATTCTAGAGTATGTGAGCTGACAAATGAATCGCCTATGTAACACTTGCCATACATACTCCAGTATAAAGACTAGACAGAAATAAAACAGGACTAATCCATTTGCAGCTTAACATACTGCAGGGACCAAGAGCTCTCACACAGAGCCATGAGTGAGAACAGTGAAAGACATCCTGTGTCACACCCCAGGGACGTCCACAGACGGAACAAGGTCCAATGTCTAGCATGTTTTACCCTTACACTTTCCAACCTCTACCTTTGTTACTTTAAATAACAGGGTGAAAAATGTGTCCACTAGATTAGGTGTTCCCACAAATTTCCATAGAAAACACTACTGCTTCTGTTTCTTCTTCGCTGGTTTGATGGGGGTGATTTCCTCATCAAGCTCATCGTCATCATCATCGTCATCTGACATGTCAGTCTCAGCATCTTCTGAGGCTGTGACAGGGCATTGAGTATGAAGTTCTAAATTGTTTTAGGCTATTGTTTGGCCTTTGCCATTAGTGAAGGATGAATAATCTAGCAAAATGCTCTGCATATTAAGGACATAAGGGCCTCGTTATAAAACCTTTTAAGCTATAATCAGCCACCTTGTTCTTACCAATGAGGTGCAAGCCGCTGATAGTCACAGGTCCAGTCCCAGACTTTAGTCGTATGGTTATTGGGGCTTTCAGCTCAAACTCTCCCAAACTCACCTGGGGAAAACGATTGCTTTGAGAAAAAACAAGGATCTGAACTTGATAGTTTTCCCCTGCCAGCGATATCTGGAGATAAGATGTTCTATTGTTTACAATGGCCCTTTCACACCTTTTCTTGGTACTCATTTGAAATCTAGAGGCTTTAAATGTAGTTTTCTTTCTTTAAATGCAAAGAAAAAAACCAAGCCTCTCTAGAGGACTCATACAAAAGTTGTTGAAGGTACTCAAAATGTACTGTACCATTGGCAGACAGTTGATGTGGAGGTGGGCAACAGGTACTGAAACAGTTTTCCCTTGATGGTTCATAGCAGTCACCTCCACGACATTACTCTCCTCTTTGGCATCATCCCCAAGGCACACCTACATTTGGCAAAATACATTACATATTTTTTTAATTTAGTGCAGGGTTTGAACTAGAGCAAAGCTACCCTATGGAGGAATACAGTTTGGTTAACTGAAGACACTTGGAAATGTAGTTAAACTACATGTTGTTCACTACTCCCAACATTGCCATTACTAAAAACCAGTGTAATTCACAAATGCTAACGAAAGATACGTAAAGTTAGTATTAATTGTGTGCTGCGTTACATCTCGTGGTAGTCACCACGACCCACACACTACTAACTAGAAGGCTAAACAATAAGTACCGTTCGTAGCTCAAGAAAATGTTCCAAATCTTCCTCTTCGTCCCCTTGGAAAGTGTAAAAGGGTACTTTGGATGACAGTTCGCAGCCTGCAAGAGAAACGGTGTTGCATTTGTTTGGTCATAGGCTACACTACATCTTATTACCTGGGCTTCACAATAATGTTTAGCATTTGTAGTTCCATTTACATTAACTCGTAGATATAAACGAATAGAAATAGGATATATAAACATGTCAGTTAGTAAAAGTGACCATCGGCAGGAAACATACAATGCTACCCACGTGTGCTAGCATGTAATGACAGTGCACCGAGTCGTTAGCATAGCATGGTCTAGAAAACGTTCAACTCAATCTTACTGAAAACGTAGCTTTCCAATTTTGACCGACCCATGCAGTCAGTGTCGGAGCACGCATCATCAACACATGACATTTTTGATTAGTTATAAATCAGCGTTAGCTACGATGTAAAATGTTAGCGGCAAGTTCAGATATAAGAACGAGTAAATACGTCTGTCGCGAAGAAAGTGTCATCAAGGCGCGTCAGGATATTTGCATAATAGGGCGCGTAGTCCACAAGCTCAACAGTTGTCACAATTAGGCAAATATCAATCGTTAAACCAAAAAATACTGGTAACATGGTTTATTCATATGAATCATAGTTTACATACAAATCTTACAGAAATTGTTATCTTTAAAACAATGCCCTCCCTCAACACTTTTAGCAATAATCAAAAGTTGACAATGAAAGATTTTTCAATTGCAGATCTTGTTGGCGCATATAATAAAGCACAATTAGAACGTCATGGTATCTGGAAACAATTCAAACAAAGAGAAACCTTCCTTTAGATGTTGACCACAACATACTCATAAACCCCACTTGACTTCAGCAAACTCACTGACTGGAGTGCAGCATAGCCAACTGGGATGGCAGGACGGCACTGCAGCAGGAATGAGTCAAACTAATCCAAAACTAATAACATAAGACAGAATTTAGTTTGCCAAATATATATATAGAAAAAAAAGCTTTTTTATTAGATAACAGCATTTTCAAAATCATGTCTATGTTTACATATTGACATGCTTCTTCAGACTATTTTGAATAATATGAGAATAACCATGACTAAGCAAAATCAAAATGCCTCATGCACATCATTAATGTACATACAGTATAAAACATCACATTGACAGGCAGGCAGCTACTGAGAACATGGGCACTAGCAAATCCTCAAGTAACTGTCAGAAAAACACAAAATTTAATCAAAGTGCTTTTTAAGCTTTTTCAGATTTACAAAAAAATTGAACACATCGCAGTATTTAAAGCATGTAACACAATGATACAAAAAGGCCTAGGAATATCCCCTCTGTCTAGCAACTCTCTGAGTCTGCACAGTGAAGTCAGAATGTGTGCCACTTTGGTGACAGGGTTCAATAACCTTCAAGAGAAAAAAAAGCATTGTCCTATGCGGAGTCTGAAGGCAAAATAGCTGTAATAAAATGTGCAAAAGCTTAATGAAAACTGCTTAGCAGAAATTAATTAATAATTAATTAAACAACACGAATAAAGTGGTTGACTTCGTAACCAATTAACAGTTTCTGCACTGCACATATACAGTATTTGAGTTTATGACTACAACAGCTTACATACCAACCGGTCTCCAGATCAGGCCATTGTTAACTGGGATTATTATGTTGAGCAGCCATCCTACATTATGCTGAAGCTAACATCAATTATGTCATACATTTTTACAATGTGTGGGTTTGTATACTTGAGGGGGGAGAGTGATAGACAGTTTTGTTATTAACTAAACAATATAATTTAGTGTGGGATTCCATTGTAAGGTCAATATGCGCAAATATCAATCCTGGAACTAATTGGAAACATCTTTGAACATACCACAGAAGAAGACAAGTAACATATAATGCACAGAGGCACCAAGACCTGCAGTGTCAAACTAATATTTTAGCTCAATAAAGCACAAAAGGAAATGCAAAATCTGCACACAAACTGAAAATATTGTTGGCAAAATAAAACAAATTAAATAAAAAAATGTATGGTCTAAAGCAGAGCTCTGAAAAAGAATAGGCTGGAAACTATGATTAATAATAACTGGAAGGTTCTCTAAATCAGCAAACTTATACTTGAATTGGGCTTCCAAAAGATCAAGGCTTCCAAAAGTCTTACGTGAACTCCATAAACCCTTCTCTTTCTTTGCATTCTTTAACCTACCATAAAAAAGGCCTATTTTTCACGCCCCAACTTATGGTTGGTCTTCTCTTTAGTCTCGATTGATAGCTGTTTAATACTCGTACAAAGGTCCAGGTGTGCATCAGACACAATGCTATGTTGCAGGATGAGTACCAGCCCACTCTCAAAGACACTACCGATGTCCCATCTGAAGGCTCATGTTAACTGCACTACATGGTTAACAGGGCACAATCCTAAACCCAAACCAACATTCTGTGCATTCTGGGATCCCTCAGTGGGTTCTAGTTACAGATGGAGATACAGGCTTTTCTACATAGCATGCTGACTATCTGGGAGTGGCTAGTTAACGGATAGCATGGTAAATGCTGACTGAGAAGTTGGGATGGCCAAACAAGTCACAGCCTCAGAACAGCAGTCCTCCAAGCTGGCTCTAATCAACACACGAGGCTTAGAGGCACTCTCAGTGAAGACTCGCTCCACCGGACAATGCCACGTCCCCTTTAGGACCAGCACCATGGATCTGCAGCAAATCTGTACACAATCTAAAAACAGGACTAATCCAGATGGTTGTATGCAGTATAAAATCCTCATGGATGGGTGTTTCATGGAGGTGGCAGACTTATTCCTAAGTCTTGAGGACCGTAGCTCTCTCTATACATATGTTTGAGTTAAATTCTTAGAGGCTGCGGCCCATGATGATGATGTCTTTGGGAAAGCCCTCCATCTTGGCCACCTCAAAGCAGCCCAGCTTACTGTAGAAGTCCAACATCCTCTTGTCTGTCTGACGCACCTCACAGAAAGCACCATGGGAGCCTGAGAAGGACAATAAAAACATCATGTTATCAATAACAACAACATGCGTCCCTATGGACTGTGTGTTACCAGGGCCCAGAGCCACCACACACCGTTGGCCTTGAGAGAAGACAGCAGACAGCCCATTATGCTCTTGGCCACACTGGGGTCTGTGACCTTGGCGTGTATGTCCACTTTGATGAGGGATGGAAAGTTGGAGAGGAATGTCTCAGGCAGGCCCTCCTCCTCCTCATGGAAGCTCAGCATCATTTTCTAAGAGACATGAAGAGATACTCTGAACTGATGGAAAGATGCCATTAGAAACTAGCAGAGAACTTGAAGTATCTGGTCAGGCAGGAAGAGATATGTGGCCTGGGTTCTTCTTACCTCGGCCTGGGAGAGGTCTTTCTGGCAGTCTGGTTTGTTGTACTTCTCCTGCATGTAGGGGATCCAGCTCATCTTGCAGTTCTTGACAAAGGGCTTAACGTCCACGGTGCCCAGAGCGTAGCCACAGATCCCCTCATCGTCTTCCAGAACAAAACCATAGTCTGGACTGAGACTGAGGAAGCCTCCCACTAGCCTGCAAACAGCGGACACAAGATGTCGGTCAGCCATGAGGTGGTAATGTTAGTACCAGAGCATGTGTTGTCTGTTTCCTAGGTGACTAACCTGTCGCCTATCAGGTCTAAGAGGCCTGGCTGCTGCTCGGGGAGAGGAATCTCCTCAATTCCTTCAGAGTACATCTCTCTGCAGATCTTATAGACTGCAGCCTGCAACAAGAACACACAGTGTGTTTGTTATATATAGTGTGGCACACACACAGCAGGGAGGTGTCTGAGTTGGCAGACCGGGTAAGCAGCCCTATACGTTTGCCTCTAAGCACTCATTGAAGTACGGCAGCTGAGCAGGGAACACCAATATCAATATTTGGTGAATTACGACAAATCATGCAGTCTTACACATTCACACATGCTGAGTTAAATTGTAATGACCTGCGTGTACATTTTATTTAAAATGACCCCCCTCCACACACACACACACGCACGCACGCACGCACGCACACGCAAACACAAACACACACACACACAAACACAAACACAAACACAAACCCGTCTCACCTCATCTCTGGGATAGTAGGGCCTTATGGAATATAGTTTGGAGGTTGGCAATAAAGGTGGAGGCTGATGGAAAAGATCGTTTGCCCCCTCTATTGGCAACAATCTCTGTGGGTAGCAAAAAAGAAAGGTTTAGTCACCCTGGGACCTGGCATGAGGGCTGGCCTCGGCTGACTGCTTCGTGGGCTGTTTGCTGCCGCTGAGCCACTGTCAGAGCAAAAAGGCCTCACAACAATGCCAGCTATGTAAAACTCACATAGACCTTATTGACATGACAGTAGGAAACAGCAGCAAAGGATCCCATCTTACTTGTTTATGTCTTGTTACAGGGTCATAATGCATACTGTGCTATACAGAGTGGAAATGAGAGCTGTGACTTGGTCTGAGAAAAGCTTTACTGGCTAAAGGAGACGCTCCTTTCCCTTATCTAAAGCATCGCTACGTTTCGCTGCGCTGTGCCCTCCTGTTGAGAAAGGTAATGATGGCTGCCACAGACAGACAAAACTCCAGGAGCAAAACTCTAGAGGTTCAAAAACTGACTGGTTAGCTGAGATCAAATATAATACTGTCATTTAGATCAGTTACCGAGGGACTCACTGACTCCATAACTTAAGGTATGACACAAAGTCTAGTATGTTTGATCGTGGAGTTTTTCAGCTGGCGTACTCGCTTGCGTTCTCGCTTGCGCTGCGATGCATATGCTTGCGCGTGCAAAAAAGGGGAGGGGGTAATTTTGGTCTGTGCTTTCCTGCAAAGAAATGAGATGTCATGAAAATAAAAACCTAGCCATGCTCGCTTGAGGTCGCTTGCGCTTAGGGAAAAGCAGCATCTCCTTTGGGCAGTCGCTGAAAGAAATTCCAATTTAGATTAAATGATACAATGTCTCACCAAAAATTGGCAGCGACTTTTTTAAATTATTTTTTTTAGCACAAATGGTTTCAGTTCACCCATTCCCTCTTTACACAGAGGTGTTCATGCCAAGTGGCTTGCCAATGCCTATCAACATACCATGGACTGCATTTAGTGCACTGTTCAAGAGGGAAGGGGTTGAACCCACCGCACACGGTTCAGATCAGTCTTAATCAGCTCCCTTTAAACAGACCAAACACTGCCAGACCTGCGCGCAACATGACAGTAAACACACTCTTTTTCTTTCTTTTTTTTCTTTTTTTAAACCATGTCATTGGGGTGAAGTCAGTATATTGGATACCTGGAACTCTCCTGCTAGACCTCCCCTAAAGGCCCAGGGCTCTTGGTCTCCACTAAGGAACTGTGCTGAGGACTGACTACGACACCCTGTTAGGAGCAGAGCCAAGCCACAACGTTACAGAGGACGGGGCTCGCTGACACGATGAAGGGGTTGGGGAGGAGGGGGGAACGGTGGCTACTGTCATAATCCACAAATAAATCATCAGAAGCAGAAGAAAACAATGTATGGTTGGTCTTAGTTTACGTTAGCATTACATTGTGTTCAGAGGAAGGGTTTGGAGTCTAAATGGGGCTTTAGCAACTAAAGCTTACTCGTGTGCTCGTGGATTTCTCTGATTACTAATCACTCAAAGCCAGATGTCACATGCATCAATAGTGACCACTGTGTGTAGCTATGTTATCCCAAATCATTGGTCTGATAAAACCTCTTCCTATGATTCGGTACCAATGTTAAATAGACATGTCTGTTCTGTTCATTCTTACAGTGGGAACATACCCCATGAGAGATTCAAATCCGTTGCTATTGTATCCTTGTGCCTAGTGTTTCAGCGTGTACGGACTGGTTACATTGACTTGGAAGAAGTGTATGTTAGGGCGCCATCTCAAGGCATCAGCCAGTGGAGAGAAACCTAGTAGCGTCTTCAGTGTCTCGGCACATCACAACGGTGTAAGCTTCAGCTGCTGTCGCCCCACCTTGTCTGAAGTCACATTCTCCTCTTATCTGCCTTGTCACATGACTAGAGAGCAGGGTCATCAAACACTAGCTAAGGAAACTATGACCCAAAACCTGGGGCCTCTCAACTTGCCATCGAATGCCAAGACTGTCTATTGAAATCAAATGTTCTGCACAACACAGCATGAAAGGTACATATATCTTTCTATACGACTGGCTTCCACTCTGAACAGTCCATCACACCAGTGGTTACACCCGATGACGCAGAGCCCTGTCATGTGACCAGACAAATGCCACGACCAGCCTGCTTTCTAAACCCTACCCTCCTACTATAAGAGCACTTCCTCTGAGAAGCAGGCCACAACCACTCACAGATGCACCCGCAAGCCGGAACTCGCTTTCTACAGCTTATATAGGGATGTGATGATATCGCTAGCATAGTAGTTTATTATTTTTTTTTTTTTTTTTGCAATCAAGCAGTAATGCATAGAGCATCACTGTACCATTGCTAAATTGCATTTAAATGACAGTTAACTTGAAAAGCAAAAGCCCATGAAAATTCCAGTGAGCAAGTGCATCCGAAGCTGATCTGATCTCAATGGGCCTACTGATGGAAACAAAGACAAGTTAGAAAGAGAGAGAGATTTCAGAGTTAACTTAGACCTAGCAATCGCTGCGCAAAATGTGACTTCATCCAGGCGACCTCCTTCTTTCCTCCAATTTTGTTAAAAATTGTTTCATACAAAAATATAAATGAATCCTATGATAAGCGGAAAAGTGACAATGCCTGCAATATGCACACATCAGCCACTGACGCTCCAATAGCAGTAGAAACTTGTATTCTGGACTCTTCCATCTGCACATGGCGAGGGGAGAAACAGTAGAAGATCATCATTAGTAAGTGTTCTCAGTACAAAACCAAAGCGGGAGTGACCGAGTGCCGGCTGCAGAGCTGCTGTTTCAGTGTGACCAGGGAGCACAATCCCCTCACTAGAGCTTATTATTTGATAATAAATGTTTAATTCTTGTTTTATGGCACCATTATACCAATGGTACGGGGCTCGACTGTGGCTTTGCCAAGTTGGGTTTGCTGCCTGCTGTGTACAGTGGGTTAGTCACCAGCTGTAGCATACAGCCAGCGCTGACAGAAACCTGTGAATGAAATGGGGGTTATGGGAAGTAGCCTACAGGCCATGCTGGTGCACCCTGTCAAATCAGCATCATTAAAACTAAAGGCCCTGAACCAAACTGTGTTACTACAACTGTATCAGAGTGCACCCATTACCTGAGTGTACGTAAGCATGTGTGGGTATGGCAATGAACTAGATGGAACAATGTATGTGAATGCATTTCAAAATCTGGAAAGGTACTTTGTGTGAACGTGTTAATCTGGTATGTAGTGTCCACTCGGTGGTAAGAGGGCATTGGCTCTGAGACAGCTATCATAGGAAACATAGGACCTCAACATCTACATAAACTATAAAGGGAATGGCCACTGCAACGTCCAGTGGGTTTGGCAGACCAATTAATCCAGTACTGTCTTTCATGTAAAGTGCTGATTTGACTGTGCACCAGAATGGCCTTCCAAACAGACAGTGACTTTGCGCTCCAAGCTCGCGTGCGCGCTAGGGCCTGGAGGGGCTGGGGACTTCCCCTGGCACTCTCCCCTACTTCACAGAGATTGCAGCAGGTGTGTGTTGGTGAAGTGGAGAGGCAGCAGTGATGTCACTGGACACACACAGCAAGCAGCAGGAACCCAGTTTGCAATCATCACCAATCCCCTGTTCAGATACACCTAGAGCGGCACACTGAGCTTCACCTCGCACTGCAAGCGGCATTCAGTCCGACGGACATAAATAAAATAAAATAAAAATACAGATAAAAAAAATAAACAACTGAGAAGCAGTGTGTGTCTGTGTGATCTGCTCTAAGATGCCGTGTCCTCAGGGTTGTGAAGTGTAAAGGGCTGCTCTTTCAAGGCTAAGATATTATGGTGCAATGTGACTCTGAGCCAAGGCCTACTATAGAAACTACCATATGATGCCAAGCACAGCCCTAATGCTGTGTGCATGACTAACCTGTCAAACCCTGAAGCTCCAGCACACCTTGATATGTGTCCTGAATACGCTTACAGACATTCACCACTGCAGGTTTCAGTGCGTCTATGCTATGGCTGAGCACAGTTTCAATGACTGTGGGTCAGTGTGTGTCTATGCTATGGCTGAGCATGGTTTCAGTGACTGTGGGTCAGTGTGTGTCTATGCTATGGGCTGAGCACGGTAGTGAGCCTGGAGGTTCAGCCTCCACATACCTAGCCACTGCACAAAAGACTTGACCATAGAGATGATGCTCTTGATGTCCCAGATGTAGGAGTACAGGTCGTAGAGGATGGTGCGGTTGGCAGAGTTGGTCACGCGGGTGAACATCTGAATGACATTACAGCACATCTCCTCAAACTTTGCTGCTCGGGAATGCCACTCTGTCACCTGCCAGACACAACAGACAGAGCATCAGAATCACTAACCCTAACCCAGGGCATCAGAATCACTGACCCCTACAGGTCAGCAGATCAATACAGTAAATGTGCTTAATTTAATCAATCCCCATTAATGTTCTAAAGTTCTGTGGTGTAGAAATGCTTTTGTCTCTGGTTATGAGCACGCCACCTAATGGAAAGTACAAGTAGTGAACTTCCACCATTTTGTTTTGCAGCAGTTAACATGGCCCAGACCCCCATATCCCGATATCCCCATCTCCGTCTCCTCCTCGTAGTCCCGCCCACCTTCTCGGGGTCTGTGTCCTTGCTGTTGACGCTGACGAAGCTGCTGTTGGCCCGGAGCCAGTTGAACTCCTTGAGCATCTGCACAGCCTTGGGCCCGTGTTCGTAGGGCAGGTAGAAGAGCTCGGCCAGTAGGCACAGGTCCTCCAGAGACGGAGCCTGGACAGAGTACAGGGGCTTCTCATTGGGCCCCGGCACAAACACATCCTGGAGGGCGGAGGTAGCAGCACCATGGGTCAATAATAAAGAAAAACAGTGGGTTTAAAACTAGACAGAATTGCGTGGGACTTCTCTAAAGGAAGCTGTACCTGTTTGAGCTGCTCATCCGTCTGCATGGGGGCAATGTCACTCCCACTGTCTTCCTGAATGGGCTCCTCTGGAGACTTGGACCCCGCCAGGCTCTCTTTGTCCGTGTCCATTGGCTTCAGGTCCTCAGCCGGGGTAGGGCTGGCACTCGCCTCCTTCTCCTCACTGACGGCTTCTGCTTCCGGCTCCGCCTCGTCCTGCTTCTCTGCTACCGTCTCCATAGGCTCCTCGTCAGAATCCTTCTTCTCTACTTCCACCTGCGCAGACAAATGAAGTGTGGAAAAACACTATTTCAATGTCAGTTATTTTCCTGCAGAGATGTTAACTGTAACGTAAATTAAATTAAATCTCTGTGTTGAACTGAATGTCATGGCTGTGAACTAAATGCAATGGCTGTGACTTTGCAGACGTTACCTTTCCCTGCTCGGCATGCCTCTTGTCCATGGGGTGTGCGTGTGGATCTGGACAGAGAGAGGCTACAACAGGGCTCATTGTGGAAGAGTTTAGAATGGGGGCGCCGATAGACATCTTAGCACCGCCGTGAGGCACCTGTCGGCCTGCAGGGAAAGAACAGAGCTCTATTTTCACAATAACCCTGACGGAGACCGAGAGTAGACAACTACCCCACAGCCTTCAGGATGTGATAAGACAGGTGCATTGTGGGAAAGTTCGTACTGTTGTACTGGTGAGGCACGCCGAACTCGCTCAACCACTCGGTCAGGGCCAGTTTGAGGGCTGACTGAGGACTGTAGAGCATGTCTGTCTCCAGCTCCTCATCGCTGCCCTCATTCTCCAGCTTGATCTGGACGGACACTGTGCTGTCCTCACCGTCCACTGGGGGACACACAAACCACGTCAGTGAATTCATTTGACTGGGGACAAATCCATCAATCAATCAATCAACTTCACAACCAGACTTACTCATGACAACGTCCTTGCGGACTCCATTCATGTTGGACTTGTACCAGGTAGCTAGGGTGTGGATGGCCACAAAGTTGGACTCAAACTCGCAGTTAGGGTTGGTAAGGACTCCCTTGAGCCGGGGGATGAGTTCCGTGGAGCGGCCCTTGTAGGGCCCCAGGAACAGCCTCTTCTGATCGTAGTCGTTGGCATGGATGTTGTCCCAGATCACAGGTGCTCTCCCCAGGATCTTGGACACCTCCTCAATGGACTCTACCGTGATGTCTTTGGACACTACCTTAGGACCTGACCAGAGGACATCACACAGAGAATGATACTGTATTCCCTTGTCTGTTGGGCAACACAATACTTGCAAATAACTTAAGAACATAAGAATAAGAATATACCTTTTAAAGGTGCAGTATGTAGTTCTAGAGAATTGGGGAAAAAACTGCAAGAATTTGAATCACAGCACTAAAAAAAGCCAACCTCCTGAGTCTTTGGTCCCTCCTATACCTCTCAAAGGCCCATCCCACACATGATCGTGCGCGCTCTGACTTGTGTTGTGCATATTTCCGGTTCTCACCAACAATGCATAAAGCGATGTCTGATTCGGAGGTGAGAAACAAAAGAATCCCGAACGTCTGATCGTAAACGCTCAAAAACTGAGTGGTTCACACCCAAGCAACGAGCAGAGACACAAATGACCGTTTCCATAGTAACGACATAGTTAGCTAACGTTAACAAAAACAATTTCATAATTGTATTCCCCTATTAGTATGAGCAATCATTTTTATTTAGCTGCGATTGGCACCATAGCTACTATACATTGCCGAGTATATCCATCACATGCATGTAAACGAATAATGCCTTTTTGACAAATCTGGCGCGATACTTCCTAATGTATGCACTTGGCGATTTGACAAGCCAAGTTTTTTGAGAGGACATTCAGCCGCCTTGCAACTAGTTCACACCGTTGCTATTTTTGTCTGCGACGCGAATTGTAACAAGCTGGTTTGGAGGGTGACGCTGTAAGCAGACCTGTATTTTACCTAGGAGTGTGCACGTGAGGTGATTGACAGGAAGGTAGCCCTTACTCCTTGCAAAAAACTCCCCTGATTGGTTAGGGTTGGGCGGGCGTCCCTAGATTTTTTAAAAGCTGAATACAGGGCTCAGGGCGCTCATATATAGCGCACCTTCTCTCTGAGCGTTTGGTTTAATGATATCCTCCAGGAGGTATGTAATAAACGTAAAAAAACATAAAAAATTTAAAATATTGCTAGAAATTGAAACTTACATACTGCACATTTAAATCAAACCTATCCACATATTTAAGGTTGACGTCAGTGTCAGAACGTACCTGTCCACAGCACTTCAATCCCAGGTAACAGCTTCTCCCCCACTGTTTGCAGGTAGGGGGACTGGGCAACATTTGGGTAGCAGAACGTCCCACAGTATTCTAGATTTCAAATAAAGACATAGTCAGTTACAACAGAGGTAAGAACTAATCTGTGCACCCTACTTGCTTTTCACGTAGAACGTTACGTCCATGACAGCCCTGAACTAGTAAACGTGTTACCTGTAGGGCAAAACAGAAATGTCTCTGGTTCTCCTAGGTACTGGAAGATTTCGTTGGTGATGGACACCTGAGCATGTGCAAATGAGCTGAACACCTCCTTATCGGCAGGACACATGTTGTGGTCGATGTCATCAAACAGTAAGGCAAAGGACTTGCAGCCAAAGTTAGAGACCTGGGGTCAAGGGTCATGACAGAAAACATGGAAGATAAATACATATAAAACAGATACAAGTCATAATAAATCAATCTAATTTAAATTACTAGAAACCTAAGAATATTTGTATTAGTAGTTTAGCTGTCTTGCCTGATCCAGTTTCCTCTTGAGAGTGGAAACCTCTTTCTGGTTGGAGAAGGTGATGTCAAGTCCCGGAGAGATGGCATAGATGAACTCTATCCCATGCTCCTTTGCAGCACTAATCAGAGTCATCAATTGCTCTAAGATAAGGGGGATAAAATCAGTTTGAAGATTCTTAATGCAAGCTGTCCAAGCTTTAGTACACAGTTGGCCAAGACTGACAGAAGCTCACCTGCTTCTTCAACCAAATACATCTCTCTCCAGAACATTCTGTGTTTGTAGTCATCTTTAGGGGCATATAGGTATGTATTCAACCCCCATTTCTGCTGCCTAGAAAGTAAAATTTAGGGTGAACAAGTAACAGTAATAGCACATTGGCATATGGACTGCGGATTAAATAAGTTTCTTGATCAATTTCTGTAGCATGAAATTGGTTTATTGTTACCTCCTGAACAACTCTTTCCTTTGTTCCATTGTCCATGGTCTGCCATAAAAGCCTGTTTTAAACAAAAGACACCAAATACAATCAGTTTCTACAGTCTGCAGAGCTGGCTTGTTATGGTCAGACATATTCTGTAAACAAAATAATCTGCTAGTACTGGGCTTTTGCTCAAGAGTTATTAGCTTCAATCGCACCGTGTGCTGTGCAACCAGACCAAATGCATCAATGCACCTGCTACTTTGGTGATATAACACATAGATCATTTACTGTGCTATCCCAATAATGTGTGCAAGGTTGATCCCGCCATACATTTTGTGACAGAAATCGAGTCCCCTCTTATTATCGATGTTGCCCGGTGTTACCAAATTCCGATAAAAAAAATGCACCAGATTTGTAAATTATGTGTATAGGATTTACTATATAAACTTTATTCTGACAGGTTTACCTTCTACTACTCCACTGATGAATTTCCGATGCCCAGTCGGTTCGATCCCGATGCTTGATTCTTCCACCGGCAAAAGAGCGTCAACACAAGTCTCAGTGGGTACCGGGCTGGGACTTAATTTGCCATCAACTTGAGACGTCTCCAATGTCTTATCCTTCTGGACCATTTTTTGTTTGTTTTTTATTTCGGTTTAGTTATAGGAAAACGAATAAATTGACAAAAGGATTTGAAAGAATAACTAGCGCTATGCAGGTAGGGGGTTGTTTTCGTCACGCCAAAAGAATAAGGTGTGAATTAGACCGATTTTCAGACTGAGACAGGTTGGATTGCTAGCTCCGATGTTAGCAAAGCTTTCCAATCCTGTCGATAAAATTCCGTTCAACGTTGCCGGACGTAATATAGATAAATATTGGCTAATATAACTTATCGCTTTCGTTGGCAAATTATTGCGCTAAAAATGAATATCAACCATGAATAACTTATTTTCTTCGGACTAATGTCTCTTCACGTTCGTTTTAGCTCATTTGTTTTAATTTTTCTTCCTGTTTACACCTACTGCGCATGCTCTGATGACCAGCTTCAACCAGTCAAAACCAGATTTCTGTGACAAAACAAAACCAAGATGTTAGAGTATTGACGAGAGTATCAACTCGTTTACATTCCATCGTTTACCAGTAGAGTAGATCAAATTCAAGTAGGCCTACAGCATACAAAATATAAGTCATTACTAATTGACATAAATTTGCGTCAACGCATATGCAGGTTGTCTGTAGCACACTTTTCTCCAAGCTTAAATAATTCACACACTAGAAATGTACATGTAGGCCTATAATTTCCAATTTTTTGGGATTATATTTTTCAGGTGATTGGGTATCTGCAACTTTAACATGTGCCAATTTGATACATCAATCACACTTTATAATGTACATCTTTTCTGTACAATTGGGAAATCTTGATGAGGCGCTCTCTACCCATATAAGGAAGTCAGACACGGAAAGCCAAAGGCACTTTCCGATTCATAGAAAGCCTGTGTACAAAAGGTGTGCTTTTATTTTCTATAAATTACCATCCACCAATCTACTAAGGTTGAAGATCTTAAAATGGCTATAACAATAGAAAGTAGACATTGACATTAATTGCCAATGTGACAGCACTTCAGTACAAGTTTAATTTTGTATAAACTTTGCCACTGAAATTAAGTGGTTTACTAAGAGCAAAAAACAACAACTAGAGCTGCTTGTTGTGGGACATTACAGGCGGTTTTAGAATGAAGGGTCCTTGCAAATTGTTGTACACCCCAAGTCAGAGGGGCACTAGTCAATTAACCCATACAATTGAAGATTTGACATATTTTGTTTTTTTACATCAGCAGTGAAGCAAGAACACAGCAACTCATTCCAAATTTTGGTTTTTATTCAGGTCTGCAGTACATTTTTCAACGTAATACACCTTCTCCAACACATTTGGGAACCCCATTCAACCCGTCTTCCTTTTTGCAAAAATTTTTCCATACATTATCTGGCAAGTCGGATTATACATTTAAATAAATTTCTCTTTAAAAAAAATTATTTCCATTTCATTACATTTTTTTTGTATAATTTTACTTTTTCCATACAAATCTTCACTTCAATAGAAGGTGTTAGCTTGCAGAAACAAAACAAAAACAGAAAATAAAAAACCAAAAACAAAATCGACAGGTAAATACATCAGGTAAAGGCATCGTTGGTGGTTCGGAGCCAACCAACGGCTCTGAGGTAAGTTCAGCACGCTTGTCGCCTCCCGTGTCCAGCCTCCTGTTACCTCTTGTGATTCTTCTGGGCCTGCTTCAGTAAAGTGTCAAAGTCTAGTGCATCAAACTTGCCCTTTGCAGGCAATGGATCATACTCTCTATTTGAATCTGCGGAAAGAATGTACAAAACATCTCGTCATGGCAGGAACATCCAAGGCGAGAGATTACGTTTAGCAATCCCCATTCGCTTAGCGATAAGAGGCATGTTGAATTTGTAGATTACAGATAAAAGCGTGCATTTAACAAATTAATTAAAAAACATTTGCTTACCAAGGTCTGCATAGGTGGCCCTACAGAACTGTCTCCTTCCACCAAAGCAGAGGTCAAATGGTAGTTCATCAGGTTTGCGCAACTTGCCTCCGTTCTCAATGGCCGTGAAAGCATCCTTTGTGTCATAATACGTCACAAACCCATAGTTGTCCCTGTAATAGAAAAAGATCACTTTGAGAAGGGTGTAAAGATATACACTAGAAATTGCATTACCAGTACAGAGTACAAAGTGTGACTTGCTTTTAAAAGAGAAACCTGGGAGTATTTCCAGGAGACCCCAGTTATGAACAAGCCTAGGAATTTCTCTAGCACTGTAGCTTGGCCTGAGAAAGCATTGGGAAGCTCTTCTAGGTTCAAACACAATGCACAGACTACCACACCAACCCTGAGCCAGGATGACCCTCTGATACCTGCACATCACCAGCTCAAAGACAAAACAAGCCTCTTCACATACCCATGATCTCTAAAGTGCAGCGTGCATTCCTCAATCTTTCCGTACAGAGAGAAGCGTTCCTTTAGCTCTGACCGGGTCATTGTACCACGTATCCGACCAACATAAACCACCCTGCGCTCCTCCTGCGGACAGAGAAAACACACATCAGCCAGCTAGTTTTAGAGGGGATGGCTACTTCTGAAGTCGATGCTCATGTGGCCCTCTTAACGTGACAGTGGATTAACGCACTCATGATGTACTCACAATGGCCTTCTCTTTGCGTTTCTTCACTTCCTCTGTGTTCTCTGGAGAGCTATGTCTATAGCCTGGTCTGCATGAAGGACTGCTTTGGTGGACAACCAGATGAAATGGTGTTAGAAGGCACTATTCAATACCACTGCCATTAGAATCCCCGTTGCTGTAAAACCCCAAACATGGAGCTCCAATGGAAGCGGTATACCTGTGATGCCTGTCGCTTCGGCTGTACCTCCTCCAGTGAGCGCGACGCTGCGGGGAACGGGAGCTCGAGCGACTCCAGGACCCGGAGCGAGATGACGAGTAGGAATACTTCCTCCTCCGTGGAGGAGAGCGGGACCGGGAGGAAGAGGAGCTGGAAGAGGAACGAGAGCTGGAACTGCTCTCTGAGTGACCACGGCGATACCTGGAACAGAGGAAGCATGTAAGGAACAGAATACGGACGGACAGACGGACGGAGGCCTCCTCTTAAGGCCAGTTCAGACCAATGATTCGCGACGCCACGGGCTGCAACTGGCAAAAGAATCCGAACGTCTGATCGTAAACGCTCTAAAACTGAGTGGTTCACACCAAAGCAACTAGCACAGACACAAATGACCGTTTCCATAGTAACGGCATAGTCCACTACAGTTAGCTAATGTTAACAAAAATCATTTCATAATTTTATTTCCCTATTAGTATGAGCTAGTGTATGACAATCGTTTTTATTTAGCTGCGATTGGCACCATAGCTACTATATGATGCAGAGTAAATCATTTTAATAAACAATAGCTTATTTAAATGATAACAAATCCAACATATGCATGTAAATGCACTAACGAATAATGCCTTTTGACATAAATCTGGCGCTATGCTTCCTAACGTTCTAAAACTGCCCTTGGCGATTTGACAAGCCAAATCTTCTGCGACGACATGCAACGGCTTCAGCCGCCTTGCAACTACTAGTTCAGACCGCTGCAACTTTTGTCTGCGACGTTCTAAAACCGTTTCGTTGCGTCGCGAATCTTTGGTTTGAACTGGCCTTTATACAGCCACGAGAACAGCCGTGGAATATTTTATATGGACATCATGGTATAACCGTTTAAAAAATGTGGAAAGTTTACCTCTTATTAGAAGGAGAGCGAGACCTCGACCCTGACGAAGAGGAGCGGGAGTCACTGGGTCTAGAGCTAAGGGCACGGTGAGACAGCCTCCTCTTAGAGCGACCCCTCTTCCTCTGCGTTGCACTAGGTCTGGGACTGGGGGAGCGGGAGGAGCCATACCCTCTGTAGGACTGCCGCCAACGCCCTCGCCTGGGACTCCGGTCCGGAGAGGCAGCGTCCGCCTCCAGTCGGGCGGGGGAAGCATCGGGGGTCTCCATCACGGAGCTCTTCACTGCCCTGTCATCCAGGGGAGCTTGCTGGTTTAGGGCTGAGGCAGGGGTTGGGGTCTGGGGGATGGAGGAAGAGGGTAGCTGGTCTGGCTGACTCGCGGCAGGGCCGGGCCTCTCAATGGTTTTAAAGGTGATGGCTGCTTGCTGCTTGATGTTCCAGCGCTTGGCTGTCTCTGGGACTGGTGCATCCTTCCGAGGGAGGCAATAGTCGTGGTCCATGAAGGCCAGGGAGGGAGAGACAGAGGAGGCCGATGTAGTGGGCTTGCTGCGGAATTTAATAGTGGGGAGAGGCCGGGCCTCTATTTGGATAACCTTGGAGGGGGAAGGCTTTGGGCCCTCGGCCACCCTGCTCTTCCCCAGGAGGGCCACAGGGGCCAGGGGCTTCCACATATGGTGAGGTGGGGTTGCTGGCGGAGTCAGAACTAAAAGAAGAAAGACAGAAGGAGGGAACAAGTTGAATAGAAAATCAAATCCATATGGGTTTGGCTTTGGACATTATTATTCAGCACTGTCATCTATCCGTACATAGCAATAAAAACACATTGCCTCTTACCAACACTGCAGGCTAGATCATAAGCTCTCACTCGCTCCACAGCTGTTTTCTCTGATGCCGGATCAACACTGAAACATTCAAACACACAGCAGAGTCAATACACAACATGACCACAGGGCACCATCGCCTGCCCCATGACTACCACAACAACAACAACCACCACCACCACCCACAATAAGTCTCCAAGCCAAGCTGTTGGACAGGCCATTACCAGGGCCAGACAGTTAGCATGGGGTTTGGGTTTTTCGGTAGGTCTTGGTGAAAGGTGGGTGAACCACCTAAACACACGCTCTTCCTAACTCCACACACACACACACACACAGGCGCAGCCAGAGCAGCACGGGGGCTGTAGGCTAACTCACCTAGAGTTTCCTACAGCGGCTGCTCTACCAGAGACCTCCGGAACACACTGCTCCACTTTGGCTGGAGGGAGAGAGGGAAACGAGCCGGTGAGTAGAGGAGAGGATGAGTCTGAGACATAGGGTCCCATGGAGGGCCAGAGGTTAAGACATGGGGCAAATCTTACCATCCCTCAAACATACATAAACCAACAACAACTGCTCCGATATCCCATCTCAGATTATTAAGGATCAATGAGTTGACGGATTGACACCCTTACATGTAACATTTATAAAATGTGTAATGCAAAACATTATGAGCACTCAAGCCTTTCATGTGTTAAGATGGAGGTCTGTACATGTCAAAAGTAACCCATTCATCGGAAAATACATTTCATTACAAGGCCACTCAAATAGGACTATGAATCCCATACATACAAGCCCCTTGTCCTAGCAAAAGCGCATACTTCCACCAAACAAAGACAGCAGGGCGAGAGTTAAATGGATTTGTGGACAGGGCAGAATTCCTCCAGCCCAGTGGACAGGAGCACAAAGCAGCTGCAGGCTCCCCTCTCAGCAGACGGCCCTTAAAGGGGAACGAGGGTCTAAAGGAAGCATGCCATGGCAATGTCCTCTTTATCAATCTCCCCCCAACAGGCAAACACCAATTCTAAACCTACATCAGACTTCTTCTAAAGCAGATTAGATATATGCTTCAGCCTAGTATGCAAACTGCTGGATACATGTCAAACTTTGCCCAAGGGTCAGCCTGTCTTCAGAAGTGGCAGACGAGTTACTAGAACATTAACGTTTAGCGCAGCGGCTGAGTTTTCTTACCGGTCCATTTTCTAATACACCTCTTCTTCCCCCCGGTCAGCGTCATTTGTCAAGTGTCCCTCCTACTACTACTACCCACCCCCCCCCCAACCCCCCCCCCCCATCTAACTGAACTCTACCCCTGCACCCTAATATGAATTAGGGAAAGTGATCCTCTGCCATATATAGCCCCCTGCTACTGAACTGTGACACACACTGAGCAGCTGGCCAATACTACCATAAAAACATGAGTAACACACGTGGAGGAAACCGCTGAAGGGACATGTGGGATCACTCACATCTCTAAAGAGTAGAACTTTACATTATTCAGACATGCCACGTCTTTCACAATATGGAAAAAGGTAAAACCCCCTTGCCTAAGTATGCTGTGCGACTCACCTTGAGTCTCCTCAAACTGCTCCAGCAGGCTGGTCAGGTCAGCAGCTTCGATACCTGGACCACAACAACATAGGTCATATTCAAAGCGCCAGGCCAAAGTTTAGCTCTTCAATAACAACAAATACCAGAAGGCGTTGCAATATTTGAACTACAAGACTACCAAGCTCTTTGCTCACCAATCTCGGTGGTAAAGGACTCGATCAGCTCCTGTGTGCGGCTCTTACTCTTGGCCTGTGGAGCCTCTAGTGCTAGGGTGGCCTTCGATACAGGAGCCACATGTCTGGCCTTCAGGCTCTTAAAGGGGATGACGGGTCGAACAGCCAGTGCAGGAACAGGCTGAGGTGGTGGGACTTGAGAGGGGGACCTGCTAACAGTAGTGGTAGCAGCCTCTAGGTGAGGCACCTTATGGGTGGCAACCATCGCTTTCTGGAGAACATTTATTGCTTTCTTGGTGACAACAGGAGTAACACCGCTGGGTTTGATGGAAGCTGTAGTGGTTTTAGGTGGAGCATCACTGGGAAGTTCTTCACACAAAGGCCTTAGACGGACATCGACATGGTCTACTGAAGCCACATGCTGAACAACAACTGGTGGAGCAAGCTGGACAGGGGCCAAAGAGCTCTGGGGAGGTGAGGGAACGCTCTGCACATGGCTGGGGGTAGCAGCTGCATTGGGCTGGGAAGGCTGGGCCGGTTGAGGCACAACTGGTTTCTGTGGCAAGGCGAACACAGGCTTGAATTGAGGACTAGCCCTAGCCACCTTGCTCGAGGGGGCCACCATGTATGCGGGAGGGGCCAGCAGTGCCTCGGGAGTAGGTGGGGCACCAGGACCCATGGGCTGCCAGGCAGGCTTGACCTCCACCACTTCCTTCTTGCCTGGCAGGGGGTTGGGGCGACGAGGGTCTTGGGGGGCCTGCAGGCAGGGGATGGGGGGCAGCTCTGCAGGGGCCTCAGGCAAGCTGGGCCACTTGGTGCTCTGGTCCTCAGGCTTCTCCATGGGGGCAGGCTTCTTCTTCTGACGGAGGCGCCGGTACTGCTCCAGACTCAGGGGTTTGGGCTTGGGCTCCAGGGCCGGAAGGTCAAGGTGGGGGGGGGCTTCACTAAGGGCTACAGGGGAGACAGGTTCCTGAGGAGAAATTGAGGGAGCGAGGAGGGCAGCAGAGACTATAGGAGAAGCTTGTATTAACACATCGGGCTTCTCAGTGGTTGGGGCTAGTGTTAAGACTGTAGGGATTACAATGGGCTGGGAAGGTTTTTTTTTTGAGGGCTGACTGGATGACTGCGTCTTAGCTAGGCTTCCAGTCACTGGGCAGGATGCCACAGGTGCACTGACCTTAATACTGGGTTTAAGAGATAGTGTCAGGATGCCGTCAGCATCGTGCCTTCCAGTCGAGGGCGCACTTCGTCTTTTCTTTTGTTTGCCAGACCCTGGGGTGGCCACTGACGTCACTGGAAACTTGGTCTCCCTTTTCTTTTCTTTTACCTTCTCCTTGAGAGCAGGTTTCTGAGGCGATCCCTGAGCTGCTCTCCTGGTGGAGGAGCTCCGTGTGACTCTGCAGTCAGTAGGAGGGTCTCGCTCGGCAGGCTCCACCTCCCGGCCTTTCCGCTTCTTTTTCCTCCGAGAAGGGCTCTTCTCTCTGCTCTCCTCCTTGGGCCTTCTGATGATGGCCTTCTCATCTCTTTCCTCAGTAACCAGTGTTGGCGCCGTGTGGTTGGCCAACTGATTCGACGCAGCGCCGAGGTCATCATCATCGTCGTCCACCACTATGTGTTCTGAGTTGTCTGAGAGGATGTCCTCCGGGGCTTTGTCAGGCCCTCTCTTCTCCTCAGCTGGGCCGCCTCCCAGAGAAAGGCCCATGTCTGGAATGGCCAGGATGGGTTCTCCGTGCTCCCCCCGGTCCACCACCTCCAGCAGGACGCCTCCCTCAGGCAGCATCCCCTCCCCCTCCTCCACACACACAGCCATGCAGTACGGGTGCATGTGCCTGATCAGCTCCCCCAAGCTCAGAGACAGACCGTCGCTGTCGTCCCGCTCTGGGTCCAAACACAAGGGGAGAGGGAGGCCCAAGTCTCCCAAGTCCAGGAGCTCTTTGTTTTCAGGTGAAAGTCGGCAGCTGGGGCTGAGGGAGTCTTCCTCCTCCTCACCGTCACTTCGTTGGAAGGCACCCTGCAGAACCCTGGGTAGGCTCTGGACAACAAAGTGAGCACAGCCTCCAGTCAGATTAAGCCACCTAATGGATCTACCCAAGTCAAGTATGACGTTCGATATAGCAAGTGACAGTTTCTATAGCTAGACTGGGATGATCAGAAGTCAACTACAGTAAGGGAATAAGTAGTGCAGAGTGTGTTCATTGTGTCGGCTACCTTCCCAGTTGAAAAGGTTCTTGCGGGATCTTTCTCTGGAGGTGAGCGTGACAGACACAGCAGTTTCCTCAGCTATAGGAGACAAAAATAAAATATGAAAACAAATCACTCACCAAAATCTCAACAAGATCAATATAAAGATCGCACACACAGTATATTATATTCACTTTGATAACATTTGCTTTAGAGCCACTCCATTGAAAGCTGTGTACAGGTCTCCAGCCAGCTGAGTAGAAAGCCTATGTGGCAGACCAGGCTCTGTGATTAAACATGGCAGGACTGTATATGTGAACAAGGGAGAGAGAAAGTGTAACAACTTGTGGCTGACCGGAGAGTGTTCCCTGCCCTTGTGACCCGACAGCAGGTCAGAGTCGGGCAGCGTGTCAAATGGAGAAAGGTTCTCGTCATCCACATTGTCTAGGATCTCTGTGAGGGCCGTCAATAGTGTGGCCTCACTCTCCTCATCTAGACCTTTAACCTGAACCAACAAACACACACACACAAATTACTAAAGACAGGCACGTCCACCACGTAGGAGGGGAGAAAACATTTATGTATCAAAATAATCTAGTAGCTGTACACATCATAGAACGCTATAGGGCACGGAATGTTGTGCGTTTACATGGTTAGCTTCACTTCCATTTACCTCTCCAGTGGGAGCATCTTCAAAGATGGACAGGATGGAGCGGTCCAAGCAGCCCTGGAGGGTCTCCAGAGTCTCAGCAGAGTCCAGGGCCAAGTTGTCCACACTCCTCTGGGACAGAACTGACTCCTGGAATGGGTGGAGGGGCATACACTTTATTACAGGGCTAAATAACAGATGTACCGTGTCAAAACTCCACACTACATACTGCCTTATTCAATTCAATGTATCTAGGGGTCCCAGCATAGTGAACACACACATGGTGCACACAATGCTCACGAGCAGGATGAGACTGTGTTCACTGAGAATCAAGACTTAAAAAATAACATTATGCCATTGGAAAAGCCTGCATTCCCTAGTTTGGCACAGCAATAACACACACACACACACACACTTTCTGCAGATGAATCCAAGAGGAAATAAGTTCACAAGCTAACTCATGGTTTTATTTTTGTAGAATTTTTTGTTAAAGCGACATGTTGTCTTGAGCACAGGAAATAAGCCCCTGGCCAATGCTGTCAACAAATCCTGTTAAGCGTGTGTTTCAAAGATTTAGTCATAAGAAACAAATGTTTTTCAATACAAGACATGGAAATGCAATGAGCTGACAAGCATTATCCAACTTTTCAGAAAATTGTGTTTGAATGATAATACATTTAATAAAAGCAGCAATCAAGAGGTTCCCCAAAAATGTACATTAAGTATATGCAATTAAAAAAAATTACATTGAACTGAAACATGGGGTGTGGCCTGGACAGTTCCATACAATCTTTAGATGGATGACATGTACTGGCCATTGGAAAACCTGGCCCACATTACAGCACCATGCGCAACATTACATACACACATAAATGTGTATCCTAGTGTACCATCAGAAACGATAGTGATCAGTTACCCACGTGCCTTTGTGGAGACATCAATGAACTGGGCAGACATTTTTGTTTGGTGCTGCACCTAACGTTAGACCAATACTAGCAATGTAACCCACGTGTTCCACTACAACAAATCGAGGCGTCAGCTTCCGCATCGCCACATGGAATTCTGCCACAATGGCCTATTAATAAACCTTGTGCTGTATAAATATCAACATTAGTAGATTAAGCTAGCTATAACCTAACATCTCTCATGAAAAAAATCATCGAATAAGAACGATCATAATGTAAGCTTTACGCAAAGACAACAAGCTGACACGTGACTCGCCACCACTAAACCACATGTGGCTAAAGACGGAAACGTTGAAGAAAAAAAAAAGCGAATCTGTAACAAGCATATAACGCTTAATGATAATTTGTGCTTGTCAATATTACCTAAATGACATCAATGTCTGTTGACGAATATGAACATGTTTACACAGAATTGCACCCCCTCCTGAGGCTTTTCCAATGAGTCTACCCGTCACACTGAGCAGGTATAATTATCCTTATTTATAAAGCCAAGACAAGCAGGAGAAGTTTACATAGCTAAAATGAATCAGACAAGCCATATTTTCAAGCACCTGTGACTGAAAGAAACAGGGTATGGCTCTTGTAGGCCGACATTTAGCGCATGGGCACCCAACTGTAATTCCAATTTAAATCACTAGTGATAGAAAACCATTGTATTAAAGTAATTATGGAAACAGAAACACAATTATGCCAAACATAAAAACAGTTGTCAACCATTTGAAGTCAACAAGGTGGTTTTCATAGAACGCATTTGTTAGTTGTCGGGCTACTGCTGTCGGGCTACTGCTAGCTAAAAACATGGAGTATCTGGCTAACGTTAGGGAAGCTAACTTTGCTTAAGAGTGACTGGAAGATAAGACAAGGTAATGTACTTAAATGTTTATTTAAAAAATCTATATCAAGAACTAAGTGTGTGGAAAACGATTCAGCTTGCATGTCAGAATCATCATGTACATTTTGTAAAACTGCATCACGCAAGGTGCATGGTTGTATCCACGTGTCACATTTCCAGCCACACTCCGGCTTAGAATACCATAGAACATGTATTACTTTAGTCATAAACATTCAATTAAAATACATAATAAATTCGTAACATGCCAAGGAACAATGTCCAATGAATGCACATTACCTCATCTAGTGTATTTGTAGAGAAATAATCCATATTGCTGACTGCTAAGATATCTTCGCCTGCTCCCCACCGCGCCGCCATTTTACGCAGTGTTTCGTTCGATTGGTTTGCTCTCGTGGAAATTCGACTCAATGCCAACACCGGCATGGAGACACGTGGTCCTGCATTCCCGGCAAAATGATGCACAGCGTTGGCGTGCTACAAGTCCCGCCTCTCGTTTTGTGTGCTGCTGGATTAGTTGGATGCGCTTTCACGGAAGATAATCAGAGAGCTGGAAGCAATGTGCTATTTGAAATATGGGATTAGCTAAATTTACTTTCCGTTCACTCGGCATTTGAAACGTTTGCTAGTTGCCTTTGAGATTATGCTAAATTTATCATCTTATAAAACTTATAAATGCAGTGGTAAAATCCAGTTTCTTTCAGTTATGAGCCCTTTAAAAAATAAAACCCTTCCTTTCACTAAAGGATTTGGAAAAAGTCACCCATGCTCAAATTTCATCCCGTCTTGACTGCAACTACCAGTACACTGGTATCAGTCAGTCATCTCTGTCAGGCCTACAGCTGGTCCAAAACGCTGCAGCCAGGTTTTTGACTAGATCCAAAAAGAGGGACTATATTTCCCTTATCTTGGCCTCTCTTCACTGTCTTCCAGTTCGTTATAGAATTTATTTCAAGATCCTGCTATTTGTTTTCAAAACGTCAACTTGCACCCTCCTACTACATCACAGATCTCCTGAGACCATTCACTACCCCCAGGCCTCTGAGGTCTTCTGAATTTGGACTCCTGGCCACCCCACACTCCAAACAAGCTCATTATCAGTTATATGCCCTAAATTATGCAGTAGCCTTCCCTCTCCTATTGAGTTGCCCCTTCTGTCGATTCCTTCAAATCTCAGCTCAAAACGTATTTATTTTCATTAGCCTTGGAATCATATGCACTCCGCTTGTAGAATATGTATGCATGTATATGTCACAACTGTTTTCTGTTATGTTTGTTATACTGTATGTGAATGTATTGTACAGCACTTGTTTTAAACATGCTCTATAAAAAATAAATTATTTGATTTGATCAAGTTTACACCATGAATTGTCTGTCACTCGCATATTGAATGTAACTATTTAGATTTTCCCTTGTCTATTCATACTGTTGGCTGAAGAGACAGTTACAATCTCTCACTCATTCAGTTATGGAGGATGTTCCTTAGTTTAGGCCCTACATATCACAGCAAAAGCAAAAATGGTCAGAAATTTTTTTTCCACTGTTGTAGCCTACAACTTGTAGGTCGACATCAGGTAACTACAACCACATAGGTTCCAGAGTATTGCAACACTCACAGGAAATTGACCTACAAATCATCTTACATTTCTTTACCACCATCTCTACCTTTGAATCCCCGTTTGTAAAACAATAATTAAGAAACTTCTTTCTTTGGCTTGTTTATTTTACATGCATTGATGACAGGACCCCTGACTTCTTAGTAACTTCTTCAACATGGTTCAGAAAAGCTTCAATTATAAGAGATAGTTTTACTTAAAAAATAAACCAATGTTATCCGCCTGTCCAACATATACAAACCTTCTTGTTGCACTAGCTGTCAGTCATCCGTATTGTCAGTTTATGCATATGGAAAATTATTTTCTTCAGAACTGTTAGTTTGCTTAGATCCCTGTGTGAGCCGCGAAATACTTATTATAAGTGTGTGTGTGTGTTTATGTGTACTGGGGGTGTGTGTGTGTACTTTGTGTGTGTGTGTGTGTGTACTTTGTGTGTGTGAGTGTGTGCGTACTTTGTGTTCGTGTGCGTGCGTGTGTGTGTGTGTGTGTGTGAGGAGGAACACCGCTGTGCCCCAGCGCGCTCACTAACAGCTATCTATCGTGGCTCTGGTGTTGCCATGGATACAGTGCCCTCACTCCCTCTCTCTCGGTGGGTATGGAGGGATGGGGCTGGAGAGAGAAGTGGCTCTGGCTGCTGCCTCTGCGTCATATTCATACCAGTGGATCTGAGAGAAAGAGAGCCCCCTTGTCCTCCTCCCTCCTGCTCATCATCCAATTTGCTCAGCGCTAAATCCCCTCCGTTTGTTGCTTTCTTTACCTTTCTCCCATTCTTTCTCCATCTGTTTCTTTTGCTGGCTGCTGTAGACCCTCTGGAACCTTGGTTACTGGTGTGTACAACGTGGCCACAGACAAAAGAGGAGAAAAGGTAAGCAGGGGCGATGATGACTGTGTGGGTGTGTGTGTAAGAGAGAGAGACAGAACAGCTTCAAGACAAAGGCTGAGAGGTAAGCATTGACAGCGTCGGCTCACCTGAGACAGGTGTACCACACTAATAGAATGGAATCACTTTCATTTGATCAATACTGTGTGTTATAGTATTGTGTCTGTATATGTAAATGGATACCTTGATAATATTTGCAAATGGGCTGAAGTTGAGTGTCTTTGAGTGGGAGACAGCGTGTGAACACAGCCATGTCCATGTGTGCAGGCACCTTGGCTTTGATGACAAACCGCTGATGTGTGTCATCAGTTCACAGTGGGGAGCGAGACACACGGGAGCCATAACAATATCTGAGAGAGAGAGAGAGAGAGAGAGAGAGAGAGAGAGAGAGAGAGAGAGAGAGAGAGACAGAGAGACAGAGAGAGACAGACAGAGAGACAGAGAGAGACAGACAGAGAGAGACAGAGTGTGTTTGTCATTTGCTGTACTGGGGGGGAGGGAGAGACTGATATGTGGTGGGGAGTAAGCAGTCATTGGTTAAGCCAATTTCTTGAGGCTTGCAGCACCGAAGTCTAATAACTAATGCTGCAAACAGGAGCTGTCACTCAAATGGCATGCACACACCATTAAACACACACGTACATACAGAAAAACACTCTTACTATCTCTGCCTTTCTATCTCGATTCACTAGCTCTTTGACATGCCCCTCTCTCATCTGCCTTTGTTCACTGTTTGCCATTTTACAGAAGCCTGGATCTTCAGCTTATGTAGCTCAGCGTAGACTGAAAGTGGATGTGGGTTCGATAGACACAACTTGGAGAACATGGTGAACTGTGTGTGGCAGACGTTAAGGGACCAAGAAAACAAAAGAGGGGACTGAGGGAAGGATGTAAAACTGGATAAGTAGGAGGCCCGAGGGCCGTAGCATATCTAAGCCCCCTCAAATGTTTGTGCAGACAGTGTGTAAACTATCTAACTCTGACGTCTCTCTCACAGGGAGCGGGGGAGGGGATCAGGCCTGTCGGCTTGTTGTTGGTATGACAGACGCTTGTTGCTGCTTGACAGTATATCGACCGTGAGTGACAGAGGAGGAGACAGAGATGGGAGTTTGTCAACTGGAGCTTGACTGACTCTTTGTCGTCTGCCATGGGGGATAGGGTCATCAGGTCAACATGTGCTCAGGGAGCATGGTATTTTACTGTGCATTCACGTGGGCTGTGCATTTACCACAGGAGTGGGTTTGTTTGATGATGGGTGTCTATATGAGAGATATAGTTATAGATATATGATTGTCTCTTTTTTCATTATTCTGTATTTATGAGTCTATTAGGAGTGAAGTAAAGGTTGAAAACAGACTGAGAGGGAGAATGGTGGATGGAGAATAGGTGAGGAAAGGAAAGCAGATATTGAGAGAGAAAGAGGCTGCAAGGCTGACAGACAGTCTGCAGTCCAATCATACTATTGACATGCAGCTCCTGCTGTGTGTGAATGTGTGTGTGCTCTCGTGGGGCTTTGGTGTCCCTGCGCTCCAGGTGGGCTTTGCATTTTTAATCGATCCTGTCTGTAGTGATTAACACCACTGTTCTCCTGCTGCACAAAAACAGAGGGGGGAGATGGAGAGAGAGGGAGAGAGAAAGGGAGAGGGAGGGGGAGAGATGGATGACAGAGATGAGAGCAAGAGGAGAGATCAGTCATGCAAGGGGCAGGGTCTGTTGCTGTGTGTGTGTGTGTGTGTGTGTGTGTGTGTGTGTGTGTGTGTGTGTGTGTGTGTGTGTGTGTGTGTGTGTGTGTGTTGGCCGTAATGACCCTGTATTCTGCCTCTGGCTCCTACTCAGTATGTTGATCTCCCTTAGCAGCACCAGGCAAAAATAGACGATGCATCTCGCCATCTCAAACACACACACGTACACATAAAAAACACACACAGACTCACAACTCTCTTGAGCATTTTCTTTCTTTTTCCTTTTCTTGCTCTAATTGCCTCCCTCCTCCCTTCTCGCTGACACACACACGCTCCCTGCCCTCTTACTTATTACTGCTCTCTCCCACACAGTCTACAGTGTAGACTCTACACTCTCTGCTTCTCTCTTTCTGTCTCACTCTGCTTCTGTTTCACTCTGCTTCTCTCTTTCTGTCTCACTCTGCTTCTGTCTCACTCTGCTTCTCTCTTTCTGTCTCACTCTGCTTCTGTCTCACTCTGCTTCTCTCTCTCTCTCTCTCTCTCTGTCTCTGCTTCTCTCTGACTCTGTCTGCTTCTCCCTCACTCTGCCTCTGTCTCACTCTGTTACTCTCTCTCTCTCTTATTTCCTCCTCCCACCAGTATTGTAATTTGCATATTAATGATGCAGCCAGAGCTCGAGTTCCTGCTTCCTGTGAGAGAAAGGGAGAGAGCAAGAGCGAGAACGAGCGGTTCTGTTTTTGTGCTCTCTGTGTGTTTTTTTCCCCCACTCCCTCTCACTCTCCACCCTCTGTGGCTCTGCCTTGCTTTAGGCTCCAGCCCATGCCAGCAGTGTGTGGAGTGAAGGCAGCTGTTTCGCATTGAGCACAGCCCAATATGTGAGAAGATGTCTGTTGGAGGTTGTGCTTGCCCCGGTAAGTGGCCCTTTTCTTTATTCTCTGTCGCTCACTCCTTACCCTTTTTCACTCTTGTCTGTTGTGTTTCTTTTGCTGAACTTGGAGCAGCTTTTCTGAACTTAAGACTGACTTGTGTAGTGCTGGGTGTAAGGCCTGCAGTCTGTGTGTGTTTTTATTGGACCTGTAGTCTCTATGGGGCAATAAGCTTGAAACACATGTCCTACCCAGAGGCCATAGACTGTGCTGACACTAGAGCTGCTAGACTTGCTGATCGAGTGATTCACCAAATCATCCCTGTCAGGCTTGCTCGCTGTGCAATTGATCAATGCCTGTATGAAATGAACAACCCGCTTGCTGTGATCTCCACTGCCACAGAGCAAAGCTATGAGATTCAGAGCTGAGTCGATTAAAGTCACAGACTCTTTCACGCTGACAACCATGGCTTCCTTCACCCACACTGAGGAACTGCGTCTAGTACTCAAATGGATGTTGTCACCCTCACACTGCTATATGTTCTTGAGGATCTCTCCAGATATATTACCTAGACGGAGGGGAACAGCTTTAGCATGCTTGTGTATATATACAGTATGTATTTATATACTGCACCTGGATGCTTTGCTAAAGTGAAAAGCTTGAAGTTCAAGCTTGCAGTTGGTTCCTCAACCTCAACTGTTAAGCCTTACATTTTTTTTGTATTGGTTTCAAGTCAACATATTTTTTTCCAATACTAATGAAGGTCAATGTGTGTGTTTGTGTGTGTGTGTGTGTGTGTGTGTGTGTGTGTGTGTGTGTGTGTGTGTGTGTGTGTGTCAGTGTGCGCACACAAGGCAGTGTCATGCTCCAGGGGCACACAGTACACTCTTTACTGCCAGTATCTGACATAAATTAAATCAGAACCTCCCCACGGGGAATCTCAGACATATCACATTCAATTAATGTGTATCATTGTAGTGGCGGAGGCTCAGGATAAAGTTGTAACGCTGATATCAGATCAAGCCTTTTTTTCTTATTCCACCTGAGCAAATTACTGTTTCCTTTTCTCTGGACTTTTCCGCCACTATGGCACATCTTAGGCCATTCTTTTCCATGACTTTACAGTGAACTAGTAAACATTTTAATGACGTCCACATGTTTTTGAAGGATGCACTGGAGCAGAGAGGTTTGAAGAAAGCTCCCAACTAAAATCTCTCTCTCTCTCCCTTTCTCTCTCTCCCTTTCTCTCTCTCCATATCTTTCTCGCTCACACAAACACACACACACCACGCACACAAACACATACCACCCCACAGATCTCCATCTCGAATGAGGTAAAGATATTGAACTCGCTGGGGCACGTTTGGACCAGTGTCTTTGTCCTGTACCCTTTGAGCATCCCAGCTATGCAGGCTGAGCACATGTGTGTGTTTATCTAAGAGCAAAGCATCCCCCCTCTTACATTAAGCGCTGATAACCAGGATGCATGTTTGAAGACATGGAACCTTCTCAGCATGCGTGTTGCATATTGTTCCTAGATGGAAGAGGTGACAGTGACAGAGACCGAGTGGAGGTTAGGAAAAGAAAGGGATGGAGCAGCAGAGACCCACGGACACACACAGTCACACACAAAGCCACATTACAAAGGACACATGGATGTATGTGTTTGTTGTATCTGGTTTGTTTACATTCTTGCATGATGTTGGATGGAGGGACCCTCCCTCTTCCTGTGTGCTGTATGTGAGTCTGCAAAGGAGAGACAAATGACCTTTCTTAACCCCACGTCAGTTGATCTCTTAACTCTTTTCTGGTCCTCTTCCCTGTCGTCTCTGAATGGACTAGAGAATTGGAGAATACGAAGAAGCAGTAAACCCACATCTAGTTTTTTAGTGTAAGAAGGAGATACCGGCTCACGCACTATGGCATCCCACAGTCATTGTCATTGTGGTTTAGCAGTGAGCCGCTAACAGAATATAAGAGACCTGTCTAAGCACTGTAGAGGCGATCACTTCCTTTGTTCCGTCTAAACGGTAAAAATAGAATGCCTGTGTGGCTGCTGAAGACTCCCTCCTCCCTCACACCAAGACCCACACTCAAACAAGCTCCCCACTGCTCCTCTCCCTCACCCATCTCCCGCTATCCTCCCCCTGTGTTCTCTCTCACTCTCCCTGATATAACCCCTCTCTGTCTTTCTCTCTCACTAAATCTCTATCTCCCTCTCTCTTACCCCCCTCCCTCCTGTCTCCGCCGTCCCCCCAATCCACGAGGAGAGCAGCAACAGCATTCGTGTTACCTCATGCAGAAAGTCACATGTCTCCTGATTGGAGGAAAATGACTTAAAGCTGAGCCAAGATGGCAGTCCAACGGCCAGGGCATACGTGTTACACAAACAACTCTTCTGTCCCCGTTAGACTGCAACTGCTTTTACCCTTCTCTACTCCTTCTCACCTCTCCATTTATTTTCTTTGCGTTTCTCTCTAAGCTCCTCTGATTCTATCGCAGATCAAAATGGTTCTGTGAGCAGAGAGAGAGGGAGAGAAAGAGAGAGAGAAGGAATGCGTGGGAGAAGGGAGAGAGACAGAGAGATAGATTCTAGATATGGTGAGGAGTCAAAGAGATAGAACGGGGATATGAGGGTGGGGGCGGGAGGCAGGAGGGGATAGAAGCTATCTTTCCAATGTCACATCTGCTGCAGGCACAGGGGAAGGCTGCACAGTGGAGGATGGCAAGGGAAGGCTGGCATGTGCCACGCAGTCACTCGGCAGTGAGGAGCACAGGAACGGGGGCTGAGAGTAGAAATAGATGTGAAGGAGAAAGTGCAAAAGACGAGTACGAACAAGATGGACATTTTCATCAAAAGTACATTCATAATGTGAAGGCTCAATAAAATGAAAACATTATAGCAGGTTTGCTCTTATGGTTTAATATGAGTACACCTGAGGTATAGGGATTCGTCTACTAGCATACAGAAATCACACAGGATGGTAAACTAGAATGGGAAGCTAAAACTAGACAGTTTGCTTGTCACTCATAGTCCTTAACTTACAGTGCCTTGCAAAAGTATTCACCCCCCTTGGCATTTTTCATGTTTTGTTGCCTCACAACCTGGAATTAGAATGGATTGTTTGAAGGTTTGCATCATTTCATCCAGAGAACATGCCTACAACTTTGAAGATGTGATTTTTTTTTTTATTGTCAAGCAAACAACAAATAGGACAAAATAACAGAAAACTTCAGCGTGCATAACTATTCACCCCCCTAAAGTCAGTACTTTGTAGAGCCACCTTTTACGGCAATTACAGCTGCAAGTCGCTTTGGATAAGTCTCTCTGAGCTTGCCACATCTTGCCACTGGGATTTTTGCCCATTCCTCAAGGCAAAACTGCTCCAGCTCTTTCATGTTGGATGGTTTCCGCTTGTGAACAGCAATCTTCAAGACTGACCACAGATTCTCAATTGGATTGAGATCTGGGCTTTGACTAGGCCATTCCAACACATTTAAATGTTTCCCCTTAAACCACTCGAGTGTCGCTTTAGCAGTATGCTTCGGGTCATTGTCCTGCTGGAAGGTGAACCTCTGTCCCAGTCTCAAATCACAGGCAGACTGAAACAGGTTTTGCTCAAGAATATCCCTGTATTTAGCACCATCCATCTTTCCCTCGACTCGAATCAGTTTCCCAGTCCCTGCTGCTGAAAAACATCCCCACTGCATGATGCTGCCACCACCATGTTTCACTGTGGGGATGGTGTTCTTGGGGTGATGGGATGTGTTGGGTTTGCGCCATACATAGCGTTTTCCTTGGTGGCCGAAAAGTTCAATTTTAGTCTCATCTGACCAGAGCACCTTCCTCCATACATTTGGGGAGTCGCCCACATGCCTTTTGGCAAACTCAAAACGTGCCATCTTATTTTTAACACTAAGTAATGGCTTTTTCTGGCCACTCTTCCATAAAGCCCAGCTCTATGGAGTGTACGGCCTATTGTGGTCCCATGCGCAGATACACCAGTCTCTGCTGTGGAACTCTGCAGCTCCTTTAGGGTTACCTTTGGTCTCTGTGCTGCCTCTCTGATTAATGCCCTCCTTGCCCGGTCTGTGAGTTTTGGTGTGCGGCCCTCTCTTGGCAGGTTTGTTGTGGTACCATGTTCTTTCCATTTGAAGATGATGGATTTGATGGTGCTCCGGGGGATCATCAAAGATTTTGATATTTTTTATAACCCAACCCTGACTAGTACTTCTCAACAACTTTGTCCCTGACTTGTTTGGAGAGCTCCTTGGTCTTCATGGTGTGATGCCTCTTGCTTAGTGGTGTTGCAGCCTCTGGGACCTTTCAGAAAAGGTGTGTTTATACTGACAGATCATGTGACACTTAGATTACACACAGGTGGACTTCATTTCACTAATTATGTTACTTCTGAAGGTAATTGGTTGCACCAGAACTTTTGAGGGGTTCATAGCAAAGGGGGTGAATACATATGCACATGACAATTTCCAGATTTTTATTTTTTAAAAATAATTTTTATATACCAATTTAAGACTATTTTGTGCAGATCCATCACATAAAATTCAGATTAAAAAAACATTTAAATTACAGGTTGTAATGTAACAAAATAAGTAACTAGCCATACTTTTGCAAGGCACTGTAGTTCCTCCTTTGAACCCACAGTAGCCTCAGCCTGCAGGAAGAGCAGATCTACTGGAGTGCAACATGTTTGCTCTTTGAGCTGAGTCGTTGCCATCACTACCATGAAGTAACTGCCACAACAGCTCTGACAGGCTTGTGTTTTGATAACGGTTACTAACCATGTTAGTGCCTGAACTTGAGCCTTGTGAAGGTCCCTCGCTGCCAAGTAACCGTCAATGACTTCAGCGCTGCTGCTGTCTTTCCTGTACTGCTGTATTTTGTGTGTGTGTGTGTGTGTGTGTGTGTGTGTGTGTGTGTGTGTGTGTGTGTGTGTGTGTGTGTGTAACTCAACAACAGTTGAGGCAGAGTGGAAGGCAGTTGGTTGATCTTTCTCATGGCAAAATGGTCAAATGTTTACAGTTTTGTTTTTAAACATCGAATAGTTTTAAGGTTTGGCTTAATTTGCATTTTTTTTCACATGAATTCCTTTCTTGTACTGATGATAGCGTCCATGATCTGCCCTCAAACAACTGCATTTATAAAAGTGTGATTATATGTAATTTCAATGTTGATGTAAAACTACCTGTAATAGAATGACTTGTATTGTAGCTGCATTTTATCCCTCCGATTGCCATTGTTTTAAATAACTGTCTGACTGTGAGACATTTGGGAAACAAATATGCATTTGAGAGGGATTTTATATTCATGAAACTGCACAGTTTTTGTTACACATTGTAGCAGTGAAATAGGCCTATACATTCAGAATAGCTGAGGAAAAAGCAGCAAGCATGTTTCCACTAGAGCAGCACAGCGGTTGCTTTATAGTATTCGCCAGTAGAGGGAGATGCTGGTCTATAAATACCATAGGATCCTCGGTCAGCTATACCCATCACACGCAACTCACATGGGACAGATAGCAAACTGGGAATTGGTTTTAGGATTCTTCGTAGCCTAGCCTGGCGGTCCCAAAAATAGAAACGAATGATTTCCTCTTCTTCTATTTTTTCACTACTTTTTCTACTCGTTTCATGGGAAATGTTTAAATAGATCAGCCAACAAATGTAAAAGCATTAAAGCTTTGGTCAATTTAAATTCCTAACATGTTCTATTCTGATAGAATTTGCATGATGTATGTTCTAGTGGGATTACATTGATTGGATCTCAATTTGGTCACGCTAACAACGTAAATGTCTAATCCCTAAAATTAAACATTCAGTGCAGATAGAGATTCGGTGAATCATGGATTCCCTCATAAATTCGTTCACTCACTAGGCGCAGTTGTTGCTGAAGCGCCTGTGTCAGGATTGAAACGTGGACAAGCAAAATATACGCTTTTGCATTCATGAAATGCCCCCCAGTTTAAGGTCTACGCTGATGATGCATGGGACGAGTTGCAAGCAAGGGGAGGAGGACAGCGTAGAGGGGGTTAGGGTAGCGGTATTGGGGCGGAGCCATTGTTCGCTTCTAGGCAAGCAGGAACAAAGGGTTTTGCAATGTAGATGATTATGTTGGTAGCCCTTTTTCAGGTTCTATGGAGTTAATACAAAAATCTTTGCAAATGCAATTTTATCTAGACTAGAGAATTTGCTTGTGCGCTTGACTTTTCGTTGCTTTTCGTGTTGTTTGGTTTGGAGAAGTGCACCAACGTCGGTGCCGAAGATTCAACATTTGGCACTAAGCTAGCTAACACAGCTAGCTAGCCAGACCACCGAGCGGGTGTTGAGAAACACCGCGTTACGGTGAACAGTTCTCTGCAGGTAAAGTACAACTTTGACCACGTATTATTTAGAAACAAAGTCTTCAAATAAATCTGAATTGCAGATGGCACGCAATCAACTCAAAGATAGATGTCGCTATCCGATATAACGTTAACTAGCTGTCAAGTGGTAGAGTAACGTTACCTGACTCATTGCACTTTGAATAATTAGTGTGGCCCTGTTGTACCTTAAATTACATTGATATTTCACACGGACAATTATTTAAACAATTAAATTGATAGACTGCTGTTTCGTGGCATATTGTGACTCCATGTTACCAGTCTTGATGGTAAATGCTACCCTTGCGTGGGACGGCGAATGCAACTCCATTGTTTGCATAGATAAGGCATGATGAGTGCACAAAATTTGATCGTCCACAAAATGCAAAATTGACTATTTTATGTTACATACATATTTTAGGTCATTGTCTCTATTTTGTGCTTGTGTTAGTAACAATTACGTTCAAATTGAAACATAATATTTATTCTATGTAGGTATTGATTACTCGCATCTGACTGTGTAATAGGCCCATGGAAACATAGCAGTCATTTCTATTTGGCATCTGTCTTTATGCGGACGGTTTCTTTGCTTGGAGACCTTAGGTTGACCCCCATGAGCAGCCAGGACAGATGGATGCAATGGACAGATTGGTTCCAGAAATATGCTCAATTAGAAGATTTGGCTGGTGCGTTTGGAATGATGCACAGATTATGCTGCTTTCTCAAGAAGATTTAGCTTGGACTTGACCACATTATCCTATTTTTCTGACTTCAATATAAGCAAGCCTCCTCTGCTGAAAGAACTAATTAGCTGAGTAGAGACTGGGAGGAGATGACCTGACCTGGCGCTTTGGGTGCAGTAAAACCATGCAGAGCACGAGATGGAAGCTAAAAGAGGGATTGGGAATAACGTAGAATATGTACGTCGATATCTGAGCACGAGCAGGCTAACTATGAAGTGTAGCTTAACATGGACACAGACTGGAGAACGCTGTGCACACCAAGCCCATGTTCACTCTCATTCCTTATCTCTCTATCTTTCACAAATTCTCTCTTAAGCCAAGACTTATCGTTTTACTCCTCTCTCTTTCCCGCTAATTCCCCATTTGACTGATGCTGCATGGAATCTAGTGTATTTCACAAAGCTGTATTGGACGTTGGTATGCCTGATGCAGGATCAACACAGTGGTGTCCTCCTCATGGTGTATTTCAAAGTGAACCATGGTTTGTTTTTCTCTTGAGCCCCGTGTGTTGTTTCAGGGTGAACAGCACAGCTGGCCATGCAAGGGTTAAAAGAAGCCCAGTGCAGAGAGAGAGTGAGTGTGGGGGATGGGCAGGGAAGGTCTAGAGGGGGAGGCAGGCAGACACAAGCACAGGACCATGGTGTAAATCCTGAGAGATGTGGATGTGTATGCGGGGGAAAGAAAAGGCTCCTGTAATGAGGAAGGTGTCAGAACAAAGAAGATAAGGGCCTGTAGTTGGCAGAGGATCCATAGGATGGATTTCTCCTTGTTTAGCAGAGGATCTCCATAGGATGGATTTCTCCTTGTTTAGCAGAGGATCTCCATAGGAAGGATCTCTCCTTGTTTAGCAGAGGATCTCCATAGGAAGGATCTCTCCTTCTTTAGCAGAGGATCTCCATAGGAAGGATCTCTCCTTGTTTAGATTGTGTCACGCTGGGCTTTGCAATAAAAAATACTGAAACGTCCTTCTCCCTCGCAAGAGTCTGTTTTTCTTGTTGGATTGCTGGATTAAACATGCATTAGTTAATGAAAAGATCTAAACAGGAAAACAGTTTAGGCTGAAAAACAAATCAGTGGCCAGCGTTGCTTTGGAAAGCAATATTCATAGGATTGGGCTTATTCCTGGTTGAGTTCTGACCTAAATTCCGCTGTGTTGCTGTGTTTGTGTGCAGGCTGTTCGTCAAAGTCGTTCAAGCTGTACTCCCCGAAGGAGCCCCCTAACGGCAGTGCCTTCCCCCCCTTCCACTCAGGCACCATGCTGGACCGAGACGTGGGGTAGGTTTCCTTAATTATGCTGCTGGCATAAAGAGGAACAGGATTGATATGAATTTCTATGCTCAGTATGAAAAAACATGGGATTGAAAAATAACCAAGTGTGAATAGTGAGTACAAGTATGAAATAAGACTAGTATTACCATACCGTTCACTCATTGGAAGATATTTCCAATGTCTGGTTATTCAATGTTGTGGTTTTAATATCATTGCAGGCCAACACCCATGTACCCCCCATCATACATGGAGCCTGGAATGGGGTGAGTGCTCTCTCTTACTTTGAACATTGTTTTACATTCCTCAGAGGTACAATTGCTTTCCATTTTTTTTGTATGTTTTTACATGTCTGTGCGGTAGTTGGTAGTGATCCCTCTGCTTTCTTTGTCAGGAGACCCACCCCGTATGGGAACCAGACAGACTACAGGATATTCGAGCTCAACAAGCGGCTACAGAACTGGACAGAGGTGCTTGCCTGTTCTTATTCCAGTGGATCAACATGTCCACCTAGAGAATGTTTGAATTTCTTTGTAATTTTAAAGTAATTAATGTCTTATTGGTGGCCAGTTTTTTTTTGTCTGTTTAAGTGGTAATTATAATACTTGCTGTTGCTCTTGGTTACCATCAGGACTGTGACAACCTTTGGTGGGACGCCTTCACCACAGAGTTCTTTGAAGATGACGCCATGCTCACCATCACCTTTTGTTTGGAGGATGGTCCCAAACGCTACAGTAAGGCTGACAGAGCTCACACCTATCATCAGTTGACCTGTTGTTTAATGAATGAGGCCATATATTTTTGCCCAGCTGAACTTGCTTGACAAAATCCAATGACACACGTTTTGTTTGTGCAGCCATCGGCAGGACGCTGATTCCACGGTACTTCCGGAGTATCTTCGAAGGGGGCGCCACTGAGCTTTTCTACGTGCTGAAGCACCCGAAAGAGTCCTTCCACAGTAACTTTGTGTCTCTGGACTGTGACCAGTGCACCATGGTGACGCAGAACGGCAAGCCCATGTTCACACAGGTACAGTTAGCTACAACCCAGCTGCTTAGTCAGGAAGATTACTACACCATAATTCCGGTTTGGTTTGGCTTTGAGCTGTTCTACTCTCAAGGTCGAGGCCTTTGCAACACGTGACTCTTTGCTCTGATTCTAGGTGTGTGTGGAGGGCCGTCTGTACCTGGAGTTCATGTTTGACGACATGATGAGGATCAAGACGTGGCACTTCAGCATCAGACAGCACCGAGAGGTCCTGCCCAGGAGTATCCTGGCCATGCACGTGAGTCAACCTCACAAACACACCCACACCCACACACACACACACACACACACACGACTGACTCTGAATATTAATCTCGCATATCTGAATAGTGAATCACACACATCTTTTCAAAACCGTTTGGGTGTAGATAGAATCTCAGGAGCTTTAAGTTAATCTTCTTGTTTCTGGCAGGATCCTCAGATGCTGGATCAACTGGCTAAAAACATCACGAGATGCGGCTTGTCCAACTCCACACTCAACTACCTCCGGGTAAGCATGTCCCGGCTGTCTCCTAGCAGCTAGCCCAAGAGCCAGCTAGCGTAGTGGTTGATCTGACACATCTTTGCTCTCTGTCTCTGTCCAGCTGTGTGTGATCCTGGAGCCCATGCAGGAGCTGATGTCCAGACACAAGACCTACAGCCTCAGCCCCAGGGACTGCCTCAAGACCTGCCTGTTCCAGAAGTGGCAGAGGATGGTGGCCCCACCAGGTAAGACAGACATCCGAAAGAATCATTTCAACACTGTGTTTACCTGTTCAGGTGAACTCAACACAGTTTTACATGTTAAGCTGAACTCAACACTGTTTCATCTGTTCAGCTCAACTCAACACTATGTGTGTTTCACCTGTTCAGCTGAACTCAACACTGTGTGTTTTACATGTTCAGCTGAGCCAGCGAGACAAGCGCCTAACAAGCGTCGGAAACGGAAGGTGTCCGGCGGCAGCACAATGAGTGCCGGCAACAACAACAACAGCAACAGCAAGAAGAAGAGCCCAGCCAACAACTTTGCTCTTTCCACACAGGTACCTATAAGCATCCCATCTCCATGACCCCCGTCTGTGGACAAACAGCTCTGTCCCCTATCCCTACCTATCCCTACAGGGGGACCTAGAACCAGATGGGCCTCAGTGGGTGGGGGATGGGGGGGGCTAGCTTTGGTGTGGAGGTTAGATAGATTGGGTTATTGTTTGGGTTAGAGACTGAAAATGAGGATGGGTTTTGGATTAACGGAGGGTGGGAGGAAGAGTAACCCAGTGATGTTAGTTCATGAGTCAGTTCCTAGTCCCCTTGGCTTGGCCTGCCAGCCTTGTGGACACAAGGTGTTACCTCACAAACAGAAACCTAACATCAGAGGTAAGGCTACATATCTTAATCTGCGGCTAGGAACAACAAATATGGAACGGCCGTGCCGTAGGTGTTTCTGTTCTTTAACATGCCAGCAGCCTGGGAGCGCTGACTAAGAGAGCACACGGTTTGCATGAAGCATGGCCACTGTTGGCTGAGGGAGGGAATGAGACCCGAGGTGGAATGGACCACTGCACTGCTGACCAATAGGAAGGGGGCTTTCAAACGGGCCGGGCCGCTGGTAGTCGTGGCAGTGGGGTGGGGTTGTTGTTTTGTGAGTCGGGTGAGAATGGAGGAAGTCCTCATACATGATTGAGCTCCTACATTTACCACATGCCTCAATTTAATTTGAAACGGTCACAAATACAGGCCCATAGGCAGTTAGTTTATTCAGACACATCACATCTTAGAGACAGATTTGACAGAATTCATAATCAGAAGACTTGCATTCCCCCTTGAGAATCCAGAGCCCTGTAGCGTTAGGGTTTTCACCCCATCCGTGCAGTGAGCCAGTCAATCCACGCGCACCCCTGTAAGACAGGGATAACGTGTACCGGCCCTTGCTGTCCCCTTTAGGACGTGATGATGGTGGGAGAGCCCACTCTGATGGGAGGGGAGTTTGGTGACGAGGACGAGCGTCTCATCACCCGACTGGAGAACACGCAGTTTGATGGGGCGAATGGCCTGGAGGATGAGGACAGTTTCAACAGCTCGCCCGCGCTGGGCGCACACTCACCCTGGAACAACAAGGCCCCTTCCAGCCAGGAGAGCAAGAACGACAACCCCAACTCCCAATAGAGCTCCCATTAGGAGATTGGGCGGGGCCGGGGGAGGAGGCTAACTAGACAGTCTTGTTTCTTTTTGAATGGAAGGATTAGGGTTGGAAGGGGTGGCGCTCGTTTGAAGGACAGTTTTGAAAGGGGTGTTTCAACTTGCTTTTTGCCCACATTTGCTTCCCTCATTGTTGCAGTGATGCTCGACCTCGGTCCTGACCTTCCGGCGGCTGTGACAGTCTTCTTAGGGGTGTGTGTGTTTGTCTCTGGCTGTGTGTTTGAGTCAGCGTGGTGGGTGGTCAGAGTGCTAGCTTTGTCAGCGGGTTCTTGTTCCAACCTCGGGTCTCTCTGTGTGCGTTTCGTTTTTGTCAACGCACCCCCCCCCCCCCCTGTTTCTGTTGTGCTCACCTCACAGCGAAAATAAATGATCAGCTTTCTATTTAGATTTTTATCCCGTAGCAACTGTGTGCACTCTTAGCATAAATTCAACGCTCAGTTTTTAAAAACTAAATTATTTGTTTTGTAGGACCTGGTTGGAACAAAAACCTGTACAGTGCCGGAGCTTGAGGACCGGAGTTGAGAACCACAACGCTAAACATTACCCATACACTGTCACTTGCATAGATACGTACACATGCATACATACACACACACACGCACACACATACATGCACTTACACACATGCTTACCCTCATACATACACAAATCATTGAGGTACTGGAGAGAGTTCGTGCGCACCATGTCTGGACCAGAGCACCAGACGCTACAGAAAGTGGGTTTTTGTTTTCAATTTGTTTTCAAGTTTTTATTTTTGTAAACAATTTCTAAAATGAGCAGACAAACACCCCTCAATTTTCTTTTTCACTGTTTTCCACAGTAACTCCAATCTATTTTTCCTATGAATTTATGGTGTATTTTTGTTCTTTCTATTATTGCTGACGTAAGAACTGTAAATTGTCTGAAGCTGTGCTGGAGATGAGAATCTACAGTATATAAATGTATAAGTATTACTGTTAGATCATTTGTATTATTATTATTATTATTATTATTATTATTATTATTATTATTGTTACAGCTCCTGCTTTCCTGTAAGTCCATGCTTGATATGCCATCTTGTGTCAGACAGTACAATAATATAATGATAAAGCTTCCTGATTTTTAAAGATTATATGTTGAGGAGATGAAGGCTCTTTCACATGATCATGTTAATTTCAGTCCAAAACATCTGATCAGACAGGTGAGTTGTTCAACTCTTATGAAACTCCGTTAGGTTTGGATCGGCTGTGGAACTTTCCACTATTTGTTTTGTCTTTATCAGAAGTCCACTCCTTTTCCGATACGTCTGAAATTTCATTTTCAAAAGATTTTCCTAACAATTATGACAGCCTTATTAAAAAAAACAAAAAAAAAATTAAAAAAGCTTTTGTATCAACATAGGTTTCCCAGAAATGTTTTTAACCACAATTGAGAAAGCTACAAACCAAGGAACTACGTGCAAGCTACTTTTCGATATTAGTCCCAGTATGCTATTTCCTTTTGCTAAGAATCATCTTCCATACAGTTTGTCGTGTATGTGCGTGTATATCGAAGCTCGTAGGTTCTGTGTATTCTCCCCTAGGACCCCAGATACCCTTATGTAAAGAGATGGAAAGAAATGCAAAAAAGCCTCTTTTTATAAAAGGTTTTTAAACATGGTTTTAAGGGTACAATCACTGATGAAAGAATTTTGGCTTCATTTGGTTCAACATGCAATGTATTTATTTTTCTATATTCTGCCATGCTGTATGGACCTGCTCACTTGTTCTGTGACTTTAAAATAATGTGGAGATTATGGTGGGCTGCTTCAGATCAAATCATGGTGCATCAGCTCAATCATGCAAAGATGTCGCAGTATTGGCATTATTAATTAATTCATATTTAAATGATAAGTAAATGTTAACTTCATCATTTTCGCATTCAGCTGTAAAGATTTGAGAACAGCCCTTTTGTCATTATTCTATAAATCTGACCACCAGGGGTCTCTGAGAACCGTGAAAGACAGCAGCTCATCACAAATCCTACCACCCGCTCTATCATCTCTAGCTGCTGCGTACTGTGTCTGTAAAACCCGCACTTGTAACATTTGATGTCTGTCTTCAGCAGCAGTTCCTCTAAACACACTATTCTGTCCCAGCACTTCAGCAGACTGACACAGAATGGAGTCTGAGGGATGGGTCTCAAACGATGACCTACATTTGTCCTGCAGCTCGTATGGTGCACTATAAAGGGTTTCGATTTAGACACAGTAGACCGGTAATAGTCAACATACCCATCGCTGGCTCATGTTTCACCTCACCATAGGGGTGGTTTGATAAATATTTTGCCTAGTTTCTGTCATTGATGATTCATGCTATGGTCTCAATAAAAATACAAATTTTCACGGAAGCTTCTTTTTTTGTTGGGTGCAGTGTTTTAAAGTTTGGTAGAACAACAAATAAATTTTGGCACTAGTAGGTACACTTGCCTAATAACCTGCTTGATAAATATGTAAAGGATATTCAGTGAAGAATGTATTTTGCCTTTGGTTTCAGTAAATTCTCTTTTACATTTCTGGAGTGCTGGATGTGATGCTATTCTATTTTGGATCTGTAAAGAAAGAAAGGGTCTTCAGGGCTGGGTGTGGGCGGGGACAACAGTGCAGGGAGATGATGACAGACAGCCATACCGCTGCCACTAATTAGGGAGGGTGGGTGTGAAGCCTGTGATTCAAACCACACAGACATGACAGGAAATGAGCAACAAGACGTGGGATTTTGACTGGTAACATTTTGGCTGTGACTCAGATGAAACATTGAGGTGTGAGCTGTGACCCAGAGGCCAGTGCAAAGCCTCACCATCAGTATAGCCCACCTTCCAGGCAGTGGGGGTCAGGACAACACCAGTCAGTCTCTGATCTGATTGTCTGAACTATAGTTACTGTAGTGACTGCTGGACAGGCCCTTTCTTGGGCAGCTTAAGGGATAAGCAAGTAATTTATGTAATTGGGTTGTTGAAGGTGTCCAGGGAAAACAAGGATAGCTATAGAATACGGGGTTAGCACCTGGGGAGACATCAACAGACAAGCTAAGAGGACAGATCTTTATGTTTTATATGGTAAGCTCGACTTTATACACTTCAAAAGGTTTACACAATTATATTAGTTGAATGCAAATGCTATTTCAATGCTGAGCATGCAAATGTTTAATCTGTCAGACCTTGCAAATGAATCAGACATTAGACAAGTTATGTCAAAACTAATAAAGACAAAAAAGCGAACCATGAAGAGAGATTTAATAATCAAATAAAGTGTAATTACTCTGATGGTTAACGTCAAGTATGTTGGTAAGAAAAGACTTGGGAGGTGACTGGATTTCATCGATAGGCTTATTAGTGTTCATGTCTTTGTTGTAGTTTCCTGAAAAGCCTTGGGGCCACACTCTAAGCGCCTACCAATCCATAGCTGTACTCATTGTGTTGGTGCAACTACTGTAGCTAGCTCCCAGACTGCTGCTTAAAGTGAGCTGTGTTCTGAAATAAAACCAATGATCATCCTGCTCAAATGTGTTACGCTGACACCAACCATCAGTACGTTCTATTGAAGTGGTCAAAACAAGTCGGAGCAAATTGTTGGATTCTTCCTGACTAAAAGTTTGCCTCCGAGGTAAATGACTTCAGCTTTCCGAATACTTGCTCCTTTTTTGTGGGCTTTGCTGATACATGTTTGAACAACTTATCTCTAGAGATGTTTACTTGTTGTGCAGTATGGCTGAGGCGTTTGTACAACAATGGACTGAGTGTGTCTCCAGTGAGCGTTGTAATGATAGTACAATTCCTCTTTAAACCTATTTGAAATCCTTATGAGTCAGCCAGTCATGACCTACAGATGGGTTAGGCCAGCTGAATTTTACTGTAAAAGACTGTTTTCATGGAAATATTGTATATCACACACTGCTACCTCCTCTTCAGATTGAACAGAATCATGTTGGAATTCAAGCTGTATATTTGAGACACAGAACATTGATTAACGATTCCCTCTTTCTCAACAGCCTAGATGGCAGCTTGAAACATTCCCTGATACGCAGTTCATTCCCTGATGCGCAATTCTTTCACAATTTTGACCTTGGGTCATTTCAGCCTTTTGATTGAGAAAACAAAGATTGAAATAAATCGCTTTTGTTTGTCCACCTCACTTTGCCAAGCAAGCATTCTGCTCAAGTATTTGTTTTGTACCCACCTTCCCACCAAACTCACGTCACTGTTCCCCCTCCCTGCTTCCCTGAAACACTCCCTCTCTCTCTCGCTCTCTCTCTCTCTATCCCTCCTCCAATATCACCCTCCCTCCATTTTTAGTCAGTATGTTGCCAGGCACAGAGAACTTCAGCTTCACCGCAGTGGAAAAACTTTTACATTTGCATTAGGCTTCATTGCTTACATCCACCCCCACACATACATACACAGAAACACACTTACCTGTGCAGGCACACAAACACACATAGGTAAAAGGAATAGACGGGGGACTTGACAGAAGTACCTGGAGCCTTTGCTTCACACTCCATCGAGCCACCGAGGGTCACCTGTCCCTCAGAAACAGAACAAAGAAACCGGTAAGAAGATTTCATTATCTTATCCCAAACTTCTTTCTTTCTCAGGCTAACTCTAGTTCCTTCCACCTGATCCACTGTTTCATGTTTCCCGTCCCAGGGTCAGGACTCTACATGCGAGGTATGGGGACAGCAGCACAGTCAGCGATGGTGTTACCTAGCTACACTCATGTAGTGTCTCAGTTTAATATCCTGAGGCTATGTTCTGGGTAAAGAGTGGCCTGTGTTCTCCAAAATGAGTGTGTACAAAGGAACCAAGCAACCTCTCTGCTCTCACTGCCTATGTTGACATAAGGGTTAGTCACAGCCTACATTCTCGGTCCATGCTTTATCTTTCCCAGAGAGATTATTTGCTTTATAAAGCTGCGTAGACAGAGAAATGCAATTCCCTGACCACGATGATGGGCAAAATGTGACATTGTTGTAATTTGTTCGAGAGGATCATGCAGGTGAAACTGTGCCTCTTATCAGTAAGGTTCTCCTCAGTAAGCAGGTGAGTGTCCAGTTTAACCGGGTGCTATCTGACCAGGAAGTTAACCCGCACAGATGCAGGCGATAAACACAGTGTTTAGTTTGAACACAGGCCTGAAGGATGAATGAATGGTCACATGGAAATTTTTGGAGTCATGAATTCTGGGTATGGCCTTGAGTCAGGGTGTTGGTTTCTACAGTTAATTTTAAGGGGAAATTTGTTGTACTGTTGTGGCAATATACAGTATATCATGGGCAAACGGACAGTGTGTACTAAATATCACACAGCGTGTACTGTCCTTTTGTTAATACAACTTAGCTCCAGTTTATATATTTAGCTTTCTCACTTCACTGTGTTTAACGTCTATTTTTCGGTGACTGTATTTTCGTTGCTGCCCATGTGTGTATAGGCTTCTAGGGTTGACGGGTGCAGGGGGTCTGAGGAATTCCATGGGAAGTAAAAGCTATAGGGAGTTCAGTTCTGCTTTTGGAAAAATTGTTCCGTTAAAAAAATTAATGAATACATAAGCCAGCATTAGATATTGAGACAGATTTTGGTAAAATAAAAAGTGTCCATATGAAAGTTAAACTGATTAATTGCAACCCCCGGCTGCACCCATGCAAGCCTTCAATGGTTTGGCGCCTGCCTGTATCTGCGATCTGCTTTACCATACAAACCCGATCGCTGCATGAGGACCTCCAGCAGGGCCCTTTAAATAGTTACAAAGTCCAAATTCTGCAGCATGGGTGAACGGGCATTTGCTGTTCGAGCCCCTAAGCTTTGGAACACCTTGCCTAATGATCTCAGGCAGGTCACCTCAGTTTCCTCTTTTAAATCACTTCTCAAAACTCACTTTTATCTCAAAGCCTTCTCCGCCGCCTTTTAAATTGGTTTTTTAGTTTATTTTCAGTTTATTTTTAGTTATTTCACCTGATTTACTGTGTGATTTTGGTGTTTTAATTATATATAAAAAAAATTTACTGTTATTTTTATTGTAAAGCACCATGTAACCCTGTTTTGAAAGGCGCTATATAAATAAAGTTATTATTATTATTATTATTATGTGCAGTGCTCTTCTGGGCAGCATAATCCAATATAATTGTAACGTTCTGCATGAACTGTGCATTTTAAGATCAAATGTGTAATGTTAGACAATCTTCCATCAAGGAAGGCAGTGGCCTACTGAGTGCACACACTTTAACTCGAGAGTGAGTAACATATCTTCAGATACATTTGTATTATATTACTAAGGTGAACATAGTTTCTTATGACATGTTAAATCAGTTAAGTAACCTAGTAGGCTAGCTTATATATTTTCTGATAATTATTTTCAAACTGTTTTTCGCGAGGCAGGGAGCGTTTTCAGTGAGTGGCACCTCACCTGTGACAGTAGGATTTATTTCTCGAGAATGGCAATATGGAATTAAGAGGCAATTTATTTTACACATTTACACAAAAATACGCGGACGATTTCTCTTCGATTAATAATGAACTTTACTGAACGTGAACTAACTATTCTTGTCCAATGCATGCTTGTGCACAGCCGTCACATTCTTCGCGGCAACCCTATAGGTAAATCCAGCTATAATGGGACCTTGTAATTCTATCTTTTGATCGCGATTGACCCAATATAAGCGAATTCACCCTGCTTAGTGCCTGTGTCACTGCACATAACATAACGGCCAACTTTCACACACAATGTAAACACTACACTAACAACCTTGCTGAAACGTATTTGTTTGCTTTTTTTGTGGAATTCTGTAACATTTTTAAGCGTTCCTCCTAACACCCGGACTATTTACAACATTCTACTAGCCCGTTTTTGCTAGCTCCTCTTTGCTAGCATGATACAGTTGCAGGCTAGCTTGATTTGATTATTCTAATTAAGGATTTGGTAATCGATATATTTCCATAATTAATTTCCTTTATTAGAAGTTACTTAAGTTAATCCAATTTAAATGGTGTTGCATTAGTTTCTATTTACAGAATTGTTTCTCATCTTTACAGACATACCACATAGGCATTATCTTGTGTGAAGACATTTCACCCCATGCAGCCATTGTTTATTAAATTTTTTTCCGTGGAAACGTTTCACCTCAAAATACAAATATGTAGCAACCCTTGTTGAAACCCAATTTTCCTCTGACTCTTGACTTGCACAGCCCTTAGTTCTACATTTTTGTGTGTTCTGGTATGTGAGTGCCTCTGCCTGTCAATAAATTCACCCAGTATCTCTCTTTGTGTCCAGGCCCAGGGAGACACCTATTGCCATGAGTTGATCCCTCCATAGCCTGCTTTCTCTTACCAAACCTTCCCCTAGACCCTTTACCGTGGCAGCAGCAAGGAGGATGTATGAGAGCCAGAAGAGGTGGAGGCAGAGGGGCAGCACCACAGCCCTTGGGGTCTGGGTAGGGTTGATGCTCCTGGGGCCAGGGGCCGGGCTCAACATGCCTCCCCCCGTCCAGGCTACCTGTCCAGCACGAGTCACCCTGGTGGGACTGAAGCAGCCTCAGTACCAGAACAACCCAGGACCATACACAGGGGTTGGTAACATGTCCAACTTTGTCCACTCCTTCCTCCAGACGGTCCAACCACACCCCTTCCCTACAGGTCAGTGATAGAGCTCTCACTCTGCTCTAGTTTTTCTCCCATAACTCCATATGAGTATAGAAAAATGTATGTTGTTTTCAATGATGAGGAACATCCCAGTATTATGTTTTTGATGAATGTACCACCTATGTGGTATGCCTCACCATGGCGATGACTGTACCACCTATGTGGCCGGCCTCACCATGGCGATGACTACCACCTATGTGGTCGGCCTCACCAAGGGTATGACTGTACCACCTATGTGGTCAGCCTCACCATGGCGATGACTGTACTACCTATGTGGTCGGCCTCACCATGGCGGTGACTGTACCACCTATTTGTTTGGCCCCCCCCCCCCCCTCAGGTGAAACCTATTTTCTATCAGATAACTATGGGATGTTCCAGCACCAATAAGGTTACCATTATTCAATTAGTCTATTATGGTTACAAAACACCTGTTGCTTTCTGGTGGGAATTAATTAAATGAGGGCAGTCAACTGGGAATGTTCAGACAGGCACATACGAGCAGAGATACACACACAAAAACACACACACATGCACACACACCATTAATCTTTGCTCCTGTGAAACCTGAGATATCCAACTTAAATTGGATTACACTTGTGTTTGTTTGACTCACGACCGCTGTTTTTAACACTAGTTACAATCAGAGATGATAAGGGAAGTAGTGATAGTTCTTCGTTTTAGTTGTTCTTAAATGCGCAATGCTAGGCCTCAACATCTGGTTACTGACCAGCAGATTATATCGACTGATCCACTCAATGCATTCTCTACACTTCCATAAGCCTGACTCCCCCCCCCCCTCGCTGTCTGTCTGTTTGGCCCAGTGTCAGGGATGAGGAGTGCATTGCTATTCTGCTCACTAGTATGACGGGAGGCTGCCAGTTGGGTCTTATTCGGGCTGCGTCACGCCAGCTGGTGAAGCTGCTCTCCTATTTGATGAAACATGGCAACACGCATTTCTTAAGATTCTGTCACTGGGGTTTCCAAGCTTTCTAAAAGATCTCTGGCTGAACATGTTTACTTATTTTGTTCATTTATTATTGACAGATGGGGATCTTAGAATAGAACATCTTAGAATAGAATGCAGATTGATCCAGTTTCTTCTGGGAGATGTGGTCAAATTGAATAGAACATTCAATTGTTAATACATTATGATACATAAATCATACTCATGCTCTGTTCTCCACAATTTGTACACAGATGAATGTAACCTACAGTAGACAGACAGACAGACAGACAGACAGACAGACAGACAGACAGACAGACAGACAGAAAGACAGGCAGGCAGGCAGGCAGGCAGGCAGGCAGGCAGGCAGGCAGGCAGGCAGGCAGGAAGAGAAAAAGCTAAATTGAGCATTCCCATCTTTTACAACCCCTGCACATAGCAGAACTCTACTCAATTGTTGTCCACAAGTACCAACTGAGTTGGCTGAACAATAACCATCTCGGCGGCGCTGACCAGAGGTCGACTCATTGTGTTAGAACCTGAAACCTGCCATTGTTACCTGGGAACACCAGCTGTGAGGTGTTAGATTTCCAAAGGTAGAATGGACAATGAAGCTAGCGAGCGAGTTTAAGAATGATTGTGTGGACAGCAGGGGGTTGACTTGTGTAAGGAACAGAGAGAAATTGTGTGAAAAAGAAACAGGCTATGCAGAAAGGGGACAGTTAGAAAATTATTTTGGTGGTTGAATGACGAATTTGATGGCAAATGGCGTCTGCTCTCGTCATTGAGCACTTGATATCTGGAAGTTTTTACAATTAACGTGCTAATTCTTAATTTTTTTTACCGTTATCTTACGGGGTAATGCCAACTGAGAACGAGTTCTCTTTTGCAGTGACAAACTTGGCCCTGTAGGGAGAAATTGACCAACTCCAGTTTTCTCAGTCAGGGCACTGGAGCATTTGTCCTAACATGTTTTTTTGGTGGTGGGAGGAAACCGGAGCAGCCGGCGGATATCCATACAAACACGGGGAGTACATGCAAACTCCACACAGAAAGGACCTGGATTGACCGGGGTTTGAACCCAGGACCTTCTTGCTGTGAGGCATCAGTGCCAACCACTGAGCCACCTTGACTCACACAGTCCTCTCCTGTCTGCTCTCTTTTCATCTCCTAGATCTGCTTCTTAAATTGTTTAAGGATCCTCAGAAAGCACAGTCAGACCCAGACACTCTCAAAGAGGTTAGATATGTGTGTGTGTGTGTGTGTGTGTGTGTGTGTGTTTGTGTGTGTGTGTGTGTGTGTGTGTGTGTGGTCGTGATTGCACATGAATGTGTTTCAATTACACATACCCTCATCACAAACACCTTCTTCAGGAGCTCGTTAATTAGTAACCTGAGAGAGTTTCATGTAATGCAGCCTCACATGTGTTGTGTGTGTTTTTGTTTGTGTCTGTGTGTCTCCAGGTGCTAGTGTACCAGACAGGTTTCTTAGTGTGCGCTGCCATAGGGGTTCTTTACATTGTGTTTATGCCCCTGGTTGGCTTTTTCCTGGCCTGCTGCCGTTGCTGTGGCAACTGTGGCGGTTACATGTACCACGAGCAGACGTCGAGTGTGCACTGTTGGCGAAGAGCACTCTACTGGAGCACCTTCCTCATCACACTCATAATACTGTGAGTTACCCTGCACACGTTCACATATAACAGACAGCAAGAGAGCTGCAGGCGTTACTAGATACTGTTCCTAGACCACTGCATATAGGCTACATTACATAATAAGTAGCCAGAGGAATGTCTGCTAGCTGTATACACACTTATATATATATATATATATTACTTATATACTTACTTATTACAGCCTAGGAATGGGTAAGCTGCTAGCACTGAAATAGACATTAACAATTGTAACCATAGGGTGATGGATAACTGGATAAGATAACTATGGCGGGAAATGAATTCATTCCCACCTTAATTGACCGAAGTGGGATATATATATATTTTTAGATGTTGTCAATTGATTAGGCTCAAGTCTCTCTTGATTTTGTTTTATTTATTTGTTACCGATTTGTCCTGAATTCCTAGAACCTCTCGCCATTGCGAATGGGGTTTTCAATGTAACGGTAGTTTACCTGCGTGCCACCTGTCCAACCACGTACAAGCATGTAGAAGAAAAAAGGCATTCAGGGAGGGGAGCTCGCAGTCAAACTGCCGCCTGGTGTTCTATGACTATTATAAAGACTCCATTCACCTTTATAGACAAGGCCCTGTTTCTGTTCCCATTCCCCAAACAAAGAAACACACCACTGTTCCTGGTCACTCCCACGGTAAACCAATAAGTGTAAACCGGTACTGAGAGTAATCACATGGTTACCAGTATCTCTTAACCCTTTAGTCACCCTCAACCAGATTAGCCCCCAGGGTGAACAGAGAGCTATATACTAAATCTGCATACACTGAGTCCTTTGTGGGCAAACATCAAACACAGGCTTCAGTCATCAAACTAGCCTTTAAACAACATCTCAGCACAATCATTGTCTCAAAGAATGCCATTAAAAGAACACTAGGCAATTGGGCAAATACAGGAGGCCGAACAAAGTATTTTTTAGATAATGCTCCATTCTTTGTTTTTACAAATGTGTGAATGTTCTCATTTTTAAAAAGCTGTCAGATGTTGGTTAGAAATGGGAATCTCTATACATCCGGCTTGTTTTAGAGTATCCCTTAATAAGCATGGGGACCAAAGAAAAAGCTGTGCTGTGTTTTATTATAATGCTGTGACAGTATATATAATACATGTGTATTATCATAATGCTGTGACAGTAGATATAATACATGTGTATTATCATAATGCTGTGACAGTAGATATAATACACGTGTATTATTATAATGCTGTGACAGTAGATATAATACATGTGTGTCATATCATAATGCTGTGACAGTAGATATAATACATGTGTGTATTATCATAATGCTGTGACAGCAGATGTAATACATGTGTATTATCATAATGCTGTGACTGTGGATATAATACATGTGTATTATCATAATGCTGTGACAGTATATATAATACATGTGTGTATTATCATAATGCTGTGACAGTAGATATAATACTATAACGTGTGCTGCTGTGTGCAGTTCTGGGAACGTCTGTATGTTTAAGAGCAACGAAGACCTCAAAGTCAGTGTGGACCACAGTCAAGAAGGGCTCAACAGCACTCTGGGCAACCTCCAGACCTACCTCCACACTGTACCCCAGGTAAGAACCGCACCTCTCTGGGTAACCTCCAGATCTACATCCATGCCGTACCCCAGGTAAGAACCACACCTCTGGGTAACCTCCAGACCTACCTCCACGCCGTACCCCAGGTAAGAACCACACCTCTGGTAACCTCCAGACCTACCTCCACGCCGTACCCCAGGTAAGAAGCACACCTCTGGGTAACTTCCAGACCTACCTCCACGCCGTACCCCAGGTAAGAACCACACCTCTCTGGATAAGATCCAGACCTACCTCCATGCTGTACCCCAGGTAAGAACCTCACCTCTCTGGGTAACCTCCAGATTTACCTCCATGCTGTACCTCAGGTAAGAACCTCAATTCTCTGGGTAACCTCCAGACCTACCTCCATGCTGTACCTCAGGTAAGAACCACACCTCTCTGGATAACCTCCAGACCTACCTCCACGCTGTTCCCCAGGTAAGAACCACACCACTCCACCAACACAGCCCTTAAACAAACCAAAATGGGTATGACTGACGCAGTAACACAGAAATCAAAGGTCAGAACTCACACAGTTAGTATTCAGACCATGTGGTGTATTTGCTGATACATCCTTTACTTGGGCCTTGACAGATGACCATTGTATAGTGATTACCTTTATATTCACAAAGAATTAGCTTTGTAGACCACCTTAACTCTTAATAATCCCCACCCTCTATCCATCCTCAGATTGCACACTGTTGTTTGTATTACTCTCCCTTCAAACGCTCAGATCCAGATAAAGCTGTTACTGGCTTGATGCACTTAGCAGATTACTTTGAAATGGAGGGAAAGAAAGAGCCAGGACAGTGTCTTCTTGAGTTAATCATTAGTTGAATGTTTGATGTGTGTGTTCTTTCTCCCCCTGTGTCCGCAGCAACTGGACCACGTGGTGAATGAGAGCTACAGCACAGTCAACGTGGTGACTCATAATCTCGACGGTGAGTGAGCCCCACGGTCAGCATGGAAACACCACGGTTTCTCAACTGGTACAACGGCCATCTTGTTTTCCCATTTTCACAAGTTGGAAATGCTTGTTTGTGTGTGTGTGTGTGTGTGTGTGTGTGTGTGTGTGTGTGTGTGTGTGTGTGTGTGTGCCAGACATCGGGGCCCTGCTAGGCAGAGAGATCCAGCTACATGTAGAGGGGCCTATGCTCCCAGCCCTGCAGTCTGTCAGAGACATGGTCAAAGGTACAGGGCACCATCTTCCTCCATCCATTTCATATCATACCTGTGTGTGTCTGTGTGTGGGTGTGTGTGTGTGTGTGTGTGTGTGTGTGAGAGTTTCTGTGCATATGTAATTTGTAACATGTGTGTGCGTGTGTGTGTGTGTGTGTGTGTAGTGGCTAACAGAACCACTGTCCTCTTGCGGGCGTTGAACACGTCTCTGGACCAGCTCAGTTCCAGTATGGCCCTGGTCCAGTTCAATGCCAGCGCCCTGAGAGACCAGCTCAACCAAACCATCTCCCAGCCAGACTGTATCAACTGTGAGACGCTGAGGCCAGAGCTAGACAAGCTTAACCTGGACTCCAGCCTCTCCGTAAGCCCCGTTAAACAAGCCTAGACATACACTACACTACTTATAATGAGCTACTAACCCTAACCCTCCTCCAGTGGACTCCTTACGTGTTGGACCACTACATGAACAGGCTGAGGGAGAGTAGTGACGGCGTTTAGGCCAGAGCGTCTGTTCTGTTTTTGGCCAGTAGGGTTTTGAGAGGAAATATTAAGCAACAGGAAGTATTGACGATGACATGTGACTGGATTTGACGCAAGCAAAGAAGAAATGTGGATGTTGCTTATACTTAGTCTAGTGAATGATGAAATAGAACATTTCTTTTCTTTGTCATACATCTCCACTGGCATGATACAGAGGCTGTGGTTTAGAAGTTAGTGGTCACATCCATAACCAATTATGTGTTAAAGAAACCTCCCTAAATATAGAACATTAACTATGTTCCTTGTGCTGGTTTGCTACCCTCTGCTGCCCTCTGCTGTCCGTGTGCTGTAACTGTTTGACTGCCTGGTGCCTGTGTGTTTGTGTGCGTCTGTCCTATAGGTCCCCAGTCTGAGTGAGCTCCAGGCTGCACTGGACAAAGTTACCCAGGCTGATCTCAGCTCCAAAGTCAATGAGGTTAGTGTAAACATTATGACAGACGTATGTAAGCAGGTTTAACAATGAGGCTGCTGTGTCTGTGCTCCACTGTGACCATCACTAGATGTGTGTGTGTGTGTGGGGGGGGGGGGGGGGGTCAGATGACCTAAATAGATAGAGAGCTAGCCTCTGGGCCTCTAGGTCCTAGGACCCCTCGGTTCATCAGTCAATAAAAGAGTTTGTTTACTCTGGATAGCCTCTGGCAGCATGATCACTAGCACGGCTGGAGTAAGACAGAAAAATAAGACCAAGACAAACGGCATACACTCTTAAGGGATCTGTGTCGTAATGGACTGGTGACAGTTTGACATTGTGGCCTTCAGGGAGAGGACTTGGTGAAGAGCATTCCTCAGCGTGTCACTAACAGCACAAGGGACACAGTGCAGAGTGAGTACACACACACAGACAGCCAACGTTTAGCATGGGACAATATGTCTGATCAGAGGAACACGTGGTGTGTGTGTGTGTGTGTGTGTGTGTGTGTGTGTGTGTGTGTGTGTGTGTGTGTGTGTGTCTGTACCAGGTGTGAAACAGCAGCTGGTGGACATCAGGACCCAGATCTCCCAGGTGACCAAAGACGTTCCCATCTCGGTCCTGACCAACGCCTCCGACGCTCTGGTTCAGATCCAAGGAGAGGTGCACACCTACACTCCTCAGGTAGAGAGGGGAGAGCACATCAGGTGACCTCACACACACACATACACACGAATATTCATGGATTACTTTGCCGTCTTGATTACTCTGCATTCTCACCTCTTGCCATTGTTCTTTGACCCTGTAGGTGGGCGGTGTGTGTGGTCCTGAGCAGTGTGGTTCTCCTGGTGGTGGTGTGTAACGTCCTGGGCCTCCTGCTGGGCCCGCTGGGCCTGAGACCCAAAGTGGACCCCACCGAGCGCTCCTGTACCGCCAACTGTGGAGGCACCTTCCTCATGATGTGAGCATAGTACGGTTTGAACCACCGTTTTCTCTGTCTGGGAGAACACGAGCTGAATGTTGTTGCTGTTTGGGTGCATGTAGAGATTATGAATATTGTATTTTTCGGAGTAAGTCAAGAAACAAAGAAAGAACTGGTACATGATGGCAGCATCAGCTGTGACTCAAACTCGTGTATTGTATGTCATACTCATTCAATTATCGAGCACGCGCTCAAATCCATGGCAACACATATCCAGGCTGGAGTGACGCAGGTAGAAGATCACTGACAGATTACCTGAGGACTGAGCAGCTTGACTAGGGACTCCTAAGCCTCTGTCCCGCTGATCCTCTAAACCCTCAATAAGTGCCGCCTGGCTGAGCTTTGACAATGTGTGTCTACTGCAGCCATGACCACACTCATTGTTCATCATCATCGTCATCCGCTTTGTCCGGGGTCGGGTCGCGGAGGTAGCAGTTCAAGCAGGGCATCCCAAACTTCCCTTTCCCGGGCCACATTAACCAGCTCTGACTGGGGGATTCCAAGGCGTTCCCAGGCCAGTGTGGAGATATAATCCCTCCACCTGGTCCTAGGTCTGCCCCGCGGCCTCCGCCCAGCTGGACGTGCCTGGAACACCTCCCTAGGGAGGCGGCCAGGTGGCATCCTTACTAGATGCCCGAACCACCTCAACTGGCTCCTTTCTACGCAAAGAAGCAGCGGCTCTACTCCGAGTCCCTCACGAGTGGCTGAACTTCTCACCCTATCCCTCAGGGAGATGCCAGCCACCCTCCGGAGGAAACTCATTTCCGCCGCTTGTATCCGCGATCTCGTTCTTTCGGTCATGACCCACCCTTCATGACCATAGGTGAGAGTAGGAACGAAGATAGACCGGTAGATTGAGAGCTTTGCCTTCTGGCTCATCTCTCTCTTCGTCACAACGGTGCGATAGAGCGACTGCAACACCGCACCCGCTGCTCCAATTCTCCGGCCCATCTCTCGTTCCATTTTACCCTCACTCGAGAACAAGACCCCAAGATACTTGAACTCCTTCACTTGGGGTAAAGACTCATTCCCTACCTGGAGTAGACAATCCATCGGTTTCCTGCTGAGAACCATGGCCTCAGATTTGGAGGTGCTGATCCTCATCCCAGCCGCTTCACACTCGGCTGCGAACCGATCCAATGAGTGCTGCAGGTCGCAGACTGATGATGCCATCAGGACCACATCATCTGCAAAAAGCAGTGATGCAATCCTCTGCCCACCAACCCGCAGCCCCCCTCCCCGCGGCTACGCCGTGAGATCCTGTCCATGAATACCACAAACAGGATAGGTGACAAAGCGCAGCCTTGGAGGAGGCCAACCCTCACTGGAAACGAGTCCGACTTACTGCCGCAGACCCGGACACAGCTCTCGCTTTGGGAGTACAGAGATTGGATGGCTCTGAGTAGAGACCCCCTCACCCCATACTCTCGCAGCACCTCCCACAGTATCTCCCGGGGAACCCGATCATACGCCTTCTCCAAATCCACAAAACACGTGTAGACCGGATTGGCATACTCCCAGGCCCCCTCAAAGATCCTCGCGAGGGTAAAAAGCTGGTCCGTTGTTCCACGACCAGGCCGGAAACCGCATTGTTCCTCCTCAAACCGAGGTTCGACTATCGGTCGAACCCTCCTTTCCAGCACCCTGGAGTATACTTTCCCGGGGAGGCTGAGTAATGTGATGCCTCTGTAGTTGGCACACACTCTCCGGTCCCCCTTTTTGAACAGGGGAACCACCACCCCGGTCTGCCACTCCTTAGGTACTGTCCCCGACTTCCACGCAATGTTGATAAGACGTGTCATCCATGACAGTCCCTCAACACCCAAAGCCTTCAGCATTTCTGGGCGGATCTCATCAACCCCTGGGGCTTTGCCACTGTGGAGTTGTTTGACTACCTCAGTGACCTCCGCCAGGGAGATTGATGCTTATCCCCCATCATCCTCCAGCCCTGTCTCTACTATGTAGGGTGGGTTTGTCGGGTTCAGGAGTTCCTCAAAGTGCTCCTTCCACCTCCCAATCACCTTGTCAGTTGAGGTCAACAACGTCCCATCCTTACTGTATACAGCTTGAATGGTTCCCTGCTTTCCCCTCCTGAGGTGTCGGATGGTCTTCCAGAACCGCTTTGGCGCCAGCCGAAAGTCCTTCTCCATGGTTTCTCCGAACTCCTCCCACACCCGCTGCTTTGCTTCTGCCACGGCCGAGGCTGCAGTCCTTCGGGCCTGTCGGTACCTTGCAACTGCCTCCGGAGTCGCCCGGGACAGCATGTCCCGGAAGGCCTCCTTCTTGAATCGGACGGCTCCCCTGACCACCGGTGTCCACCAGGATGTTCGAGGGTTACCGCCCCTTGAGGCACCCAAGACCCTGAGACCACAACTCTCAGACGCAGCTTTAGCAATGGAGGCTTTGAACATCGCCCACTCCGGTTCAATGCACACTCATTGTTGATGTTTATTAAACTGGTTTCAACCCGATGTTTATGCCTTCAAGAGATTTGGTTACGTTGGATAGATTCAAAGCTGTGTGATATGTGAGAGAATTTAGACCTGTGCCCTCTCTAACCTTTGACCCTTGGTTCCAGGGGAGCGGGGTTCAGCTTCCTGTTCTCCTGGCTCTTCATGCTGGTGGTTCTGCTGCTGTTCCTGCTGGGAGGAAACGTCTACACCCTAGTGTGCAAGCCCTGGAGGGATGGAACGCTGTTGCAGGTAGCACACACACACACACACGCACACATGCACACACACACACACACACACACACACACACACACACACACACACACACACACACACACACACACACACACACACACATTACAAGAGACTAAATGTTAAAGGTTAAAGTTGATACTTTATTTGTGTGTTTGCAGATCATTGACACTCCGGGTCTCATTCCTGGCTTTGAGCTAGGCCCCATGCTTGGACTGAAATCCAACCTCACCGTCGAAGACATTTACAGGTAGATACTGGAGCCACACACACACACACACACACACACACACACACACACACACACACACACACACACACACACACACACACACACAGACCAAAGCCGTCCCACACTGACCAAGAGCAGTGAAGTCAGTGTCTCATCAGTCTGTGTGTGTGTCTGTCCAGAGACTGTGAGAAGAACATGCCTCTGTGGACTACACTGCACCTGTCTGAGCTGATGGACCTAAATAACCTGCTTAACGTGTCCAAAGTAAGACTCCTAGGCTGTCTCCTCTCTATCCAATACACATCAGCATGTCCCTTTTGAAAACACTGTCAGTTTGATACTGTGATTAGTACATATTGTAGCTCTCGCTATATCCATCCATTTTACGCTCCTCCCTCTCTCTCTCTCTCTCTCTCTCTCTCTCTCTGTCTCGCTCTCTCTCTCTGTCGCTCTCTCTCTCTCTTTCACTGTCACTGTCACTCTCTCTCTCTCTCTCTCTCTCTCTCTCTCTCTCTCTCTCTCTCTCTCTCTCTCTCTCTCGCTGTGGCTCTCTCAACCTTTCAGTACACAGAGGAGATTCAGAGGAGCTTTGACAGTACTGACATCACCCTGCCCACTATCACCTTGCTCAGCGCAGACGACCGTGCCCAGCTCAGTGGCTTCTCCCAGACGGCCATAGGGATCGACTTCACCACCGCCATCCAGCAGGTAACCCTAACCCTGACCTCTAACCCTAACCTTTAACGCTTCACCACCATCACCCAGCAGGTGACCCTTACCCTAACCCTAACATTTAACCCTTCACCCAGCAGGTCAGCAGCGTGTATGTGTGTGTGTGTGTGTGTGTGTGTGTGTGTGTGTGTGTGTGTGTGTGTGTGTGTGTGTGCGTGCGTGCGTGCGTGCGTGCGTGCGTGTGTGTGTGTGCGTGTTCGTGTGCGTGTGTGTATGTGTGTAGCAGATGGTTCAGGTATGTGGGCTGTCTCCCTGATTAAGAATTGGTGTGTTTCTGTTCTAGATCAAAGGCATGTCCTCTATCAATCTGAATACATCAGCAACAAATCTAGAAACTCTCGCTAGTGCACAGGTGGGTACCAAGAAAACAAAAAATAAATATGAAACAATCTATGTTGACATCACACAAAAAAGTGGGAAATTCTAATGCGTTCAATTTTTTGTGCCTTTCTAGAAGAACCATTTTAATATTTGATTTATGTGAAGTGAAGTGTTCAAATGTCTGTGTCTCCTTGGGCAGCGTGACCCAGTCAAAAGAGAGCTGTTAGCTGAGGCTGTCGAGCTTAGAAAGATCCAGGTGTCCATAGAAACCACTATCAACCCTAAACTGGTGAGTACCCTAACTCCAACCTTTAACCTCTAACCCCAACCCTAACCTATAACTCTAACCCCAACCTCTAATTCCAACCCTAACCTCTAACCCTAACCTTAACTATAACCCCAGCTACTCTCTGTGTCTGGGGAATAACCTCTAACCCTAACCCAATCCTCAGCTGGTGAGTACCCTAACCCCAACCTCTAACCTCTAACCCTAACCTCTAACCCTAATCCCAGCTATTCTCTGTGTCAGTAGATTAACCTCTAACCCTAACCCCAGCTACTCTGTGGAATAACCTCAAACCCTAACCCCAGCTACTCTCTGTGTCTGTAGAATAACCTCTAACCCTAACCTCTAACCCTAACCCCAGCTACTCTCTGTGGAATAACCTCTAACCCTAACCCCAGCTACTCTCTGTGTCTGTAGAATAACCTCTAACCTTAACCCTAACCTCTAACCCTAACCCCAGCTGCTCTCTGTGTATGTGGAATATCCCTCCAATCGCAGTTCTCTGTCCTGTCCTCTAGGTGGTGCTCAACTCAACCATCCAGGCTCTGCGTGCCATCGCCAAACAAGTCAACGTAAGTACGCTCGGCACACCTCTCTCCCTCGTTTTCTCATGTTCTCATTGGTCTTCACTGCCATTGTGCTCATCCCTCTCTCCTTCCTCTCTCTTCACTCTGTCTCATCTGTCTCTCCTTCCTCTCTCTCTCCTCTCTGTCTCATCCCTCTCTCCTTCCTCTCTCTCTCCTCTCTGTCCTGCAGGGCACAGTGGAGGAGGTGCTGTCTAAAGTGGGAACGGCACAAAGCTTCCTGAACTCCACCGTGCTGATCGTAAAGAGAGTGAGTACAGCCAGCCTCGTAGAGACCACTGGTGGGTTAGTCACATAACCACCATGTACTACTGTTGGGTTAGTCACATGACTACCGGACACCACTGATGGGTTTGTCACATGACTACCGGACACCATTGGTGGGTTAGTCACATGACTACCGGACACCACTGATGGGTTTGTCACATGACGACCATGTACCACTCACTGGTGGGTTAGTCACATGACTACCGGACACCACTGGTGGGTTTGTCACATGACGACCATATAACACTGTTGGGATAGTCACATGACTACCGGACACCACTGGTGGGTTAGTCACATGACTACCGGACACCACTGGTGGGTTAGTCTTGTTCCAGTAGCCAACCATTGTAGCTACTTGTTAGTGGTGTATATAGAGATCCCTTTATAAGTGCGTTGTTCAGTCTTTTTCTCAGGACTTTCTCAGCTGTTCTCTAGGATTCCAGCATAGTGGCTGGGCATTCCACTGATCCTCTTAATAATAATAATAATTCATTTTATTTAGTTTTTAGCGCTTTTCTCGAGACTCAAAGCGCTTTACAGAAATTGGTCGCCAATTAATTAATTACACAGAATGAACAATGAATGAACCGACAGCTATCAAACAACACTCAGTCTGAGTTATACCACGGCAGCCAATTTGCGCCAGACTTGCTCACCCAACTTATTACAACAGACTTGCTCACACACAGACCGACTCCAGGTGAATTGGCAGTAACTGGTCAGGGCACTGGTAGGAGAATGGAGCATGTTTTTGATGGTGGGAGGCAACCCACACAAACAAGGAGAGCATGCAACTCCACACAGAAAGGCCATTGGGTCAGGTGGGGTTTGAACCCAGGACCTTCTTGCTGTGAGGCACCAGTGCTAACCACTGAGCCATCGTGCTACTCTCTGAGTCGTGCATAGAGAATATGTGGAATTTACTCTCTTTTTCTTTCGCTCCTTCCCTTTGCCCTTTCACAGGAAAGCCGAAAGTTCCTAGACTGTCAAATAGGATATTTTACAGCATTCGCTAACTGGGCTAACCTGACCGTAAGTTAGTCTTACTTAATTTACCCTTCCATATTAGGCATGCATGTGCCAGTCTAAGCATGTTTTTGAAGTTGACATGATAGAGGGGGAGTATGGCTATCCAAGGTGTTCGATGTTACACTGGATGTGCGTGTCTGTGCAATGGATACTGATGTAACACTGAATGTGTGTGTGTGTACGTAGATCACGCAGCAGATCGGTCGCTGTGGTCCAGTGGCACAGGCTGTGGACTCTGCAGAGATCATAATCTGTTCACACATGGTGGAGTCTCTGGTAAGAGAGAGAAGGAGAGAGGTTACGCTATAACACACACACACAGAAAAACACATACATCCATTAGCTTTTACCGCTTATCCTGTACAGGGTCACGGAGGGGCTGGAGCCTATGCCAGCAGACACAGGGCGAGAGGCAGGGTACACCCTGGACAGGTCACCAGTCTATCACAGGGCCGACACATAGGGACAGACAACAACTCACGCTCACATTCACACCTACGGGCAATTTAGAGTCACCAATTAATCTGCATGTTTTTGGACTGTTGGAGGAAACCCACGCAAACACGGGGAGAACATGCAAACTCCACACAGAAAGGTGTGGGGATTGAACCCAGGACCTTCTTGCTCTGAGGCAACAGTGCTAACCACTATTTTGGTATAATTTCATCGACTTTAAATCCTTCATTGGGTTTTTGCATTTCTTTATGTTTTATTTGCTAATATAACTGTGTGTGTGTGTGTGTGTGTGTGTGTGTGTGTGTGTGTGTGTGTGTGTGTGTGTGTGTGTGTGTGTGTGTGTGTGTGTCTGTCCTCTGTTGATTCCAGAATGCATTCTGGTTTAGTCTGGGCTGGTGTATGATCTTCTTCATCCCCAGTATAATCTTCTCTGTCAAACTGGCCAAGTACTACAGGAGGATGGAGCACACCAACACCTATCAGTGAGTTACACACACACACACACACACACACACACACACAGAGAGAGGGAGAGAGAAACACACACACACACACACAGAAACATACACACGCACACACACACACACACTGGCACACAGCTCTGTTAAAAAAACATTGAAGTCACGTGAATCTGACCCTATCCGTTTGTTTGACTCTCTCCGCAGTAATCATATCAACATGAACCACATCCCCCGAGCCCAGGTCAAGCCCTACTGAGGTGAGAGGAACCAGTCTCTCCTACACAGAGTTCCATGGTACACTGCTGTACGGTACCAGGCCATGGAGTACCTTAGGGTCTGGTCTGGTAGATGATTACTTAGGGACACATACATCTGCATTTTGAACAGAAGGCTGAGGAACACCCATCAAACTGTCGGCCAAATCCTAAGAACTCAGTACTGTGTTTTCCTCAGGATGGTCGGAGGGCAAAGGGGAATCAGGGAGCTTGCTTTCCTAACATTTCAATGTCCTGCTGTAAATGTGAGATACCTCATATCTATATTTTGTGTAAAGCCAATTTTAGTTACTATTTCAAACTGTGTTAGCAGGCTCTATGTGCAGTGAGGAGTTGACCCTATTGTTATGCAGTGCCATAGTTGACCCAATACCCAAAGATGGTGGCCTGTGTTACATCACAATGGCAAGGCCACTTGGTCACATGGTGCTATAGGCGGAAGGCCGTGTTCCATTCTTGGTTTGCTCTGTCGCTCCCTATTGGTTTACACAACAGTAACAACGTAGGACCGAGGACAACAAGCAGAAACAAACCCCCGTTTTAGTCGGCACCTTCAGTTGAGATCAGAGGGGTTCGCCATTTTCACTGTCAATGAGCCTTCTACGCAGCATAGAAACATTTTTGAATGTATTTTTATAATAATTTGTGATTTTGACTGACTGCAGTGATTCTGCGATGATTCCATTTTGTACTTAATGAGTATAAAGCACTTTATTTCTACACGATTTCATAGAACAAACTGTATCACATATCCACAGCTGTTACTACTGGGAATAAAATGTACTACTGATTGACCAAAGCTCCGTCTCTGCCCTTTACTGCTCATACTGCACACAATGCCCTGCCACAGTGCCTCTCCTCTGGGTGAACAGTACCCTGTCACAGTGCCTCTCCTCTGGGTGAACAGTTACCCTGTCACAGTGCCTCTCTCATAGGTGAACAGTACCCTGCCACAGTGCCTCTCCTCTGGGTGGACAGTACCCTTTCACAGTGCTTCTCATCTGGGTGAACAGTACCCTGACACAGTGCCTCTCTGAGTGACCAGCACCCTGTCACAGTGCCTCTCCTCTAGGTGGAAGGAGACAGACCATTGTTAAGGACACAGCACCTACGTCAGCGTGTAAACAGAGTGCATCCACATTGATAACTGTTTACAGGACCTGCCGTCTAAGAACGGAACATGTTGTGTTATGTAGATCAATATTCTCCCAACACAAGAAGAGGGCCTGCTAAGTCAGTCGATCAATACACTCAGGATGTGTGTGTGTTTGTGAGAGAGAGAGGCAGAGGATGTGTGTGTGTGTGTGTGCTTGTGAGTGAGAGAGGCAGAGGATGTGTGTGTGTGCTTGTGAGAGAGAGAGGCAGAGGATGTGTGTGTGTGTGTATGAGAGAGAGGCATTGGATGAGTGTGTGCTTGTGAGAGAGGGAGGCAGAGGATGTGTGTTTGTGAGAGCGAGAGGCAGAGGATGTGTGTGTGTGTGCTTGTGAGAGAAAGGCAGAGGATGTGTGTGTGTTTGTGAGAGAGAGGCAGAGGATGTGTGTGTGTTTCTGAGAGAGAGAGGCAGAGGATGTGTGTGTGTGTGTGTGTGTGTGTGTTTGTGAGAGAGAGGCAGAGGATGTGTTTGTGGGAGAGAGAGACAGGCAGAGGATGTGTGTGCGTGCTTATGAGAGAGGCAGAGGGCGGAGAATACAAAGCAGAGGAACAAAAGGTGAGGTAAGGTTTCGTGGATTTTCACCCTGGCGACTGAAATGCACAGCACTGCAATATTATTCTGGCACATTGGATATGGACCGTTGAGCAGCCTTGCTTCATATTTCTCTTTCTATATCCTTCCCTCACTGTCTATAAATACAACAGAGAAGATGGACAACTTTTGTCTGCCCTCTACATTAAATAGGTTCCACCTCCGTGAAACAACCTTATGCCCCTTGGAGAAACTTGCCTGTTAGCTGTGATAAACACACACACACACACACACAGTCCTTCCATCTGTGGAGCAGCTCCCCTGGTCTTGTGACAGCCGTCTCCTGGTAGCCCTCTGTGTGCGATGGTCTGGACTGCTCAGGAGCCCGGGTAAAGACACCCACATTCCTATCATAACTCTTGACCAAGCACGCTGTTCTCCTGATGCATTCATCACGCACACACACACACACACACAAATTCATTCTCCAGTCCTCACACACAAGACTAAGCAGTTGTGAGTGGATTTGTCACTGCTGAGATCATTGAGATTGAGGTTGTCAGCATCGTGTCAGTGGATCATATGTGCTGAATGGATGGGGTAGACCTTCTGCTACAACTGTGCTTGTAGCCTGTCCAAAAGGGTGTGCTAAGGTACTTGGTCAGCATATTACATTAAAGTCATACATAACATTCAAACAGTAAACTTTTTTTTTTTTGCTTTGTAAAGTATGCTGACAATGTTAGAACCTAGCAAACCTGAACAACAACAAAGCATTGGAACTTTGTCAAGTTCACGCTAATTACTTTTTGAGAACTGATTTCAATGTGTGGAATGTCCCTTTAAACACACAACATTGTAGCGTATAGGTACGGTGCAGAGTGGATGTCAAAAAACACAGAGCTCAGACCAGTCAGAAGCTTCAACTTCAGTTTAATTTCACACATGCTGTTTAAACTCATAAATACCCAAATATGTGATAGATATGACATATTTGTGAAAACCATTTCAAGCAGATCGCTAAGCCACTCAAATAAAACCAGTACTTTCTTTCTTTGTTTACATTCAGATACAGAGTTCCAGCTAACATACAGCAGCCTCATCCTTCAACACAGGCACACCTGTTAGGGACGTACAGAGAGGTTCAGGTTCACTTTGTAATCACAACACTCAGATCCTAGACAGCCCCTGTCATGCTCCCTCCAGTACTAATCTATTCTTTCCAGCCGTCACCATAACAACGGAGCATCGATTGGACACAGCCGACTCCGATTGCATTGAGAATCCCACATTTGATGAGAGGAGAAGAGTGCTTGGGGATCCTGCCGTGCACACAAGGACTCTGGTTCCATCCAGCACCGCAGCCCAACACTGCAGCAGGCAGAGAGAGGCCTGATCGGGCCCAGTGCTGCCCCCACAGATGCTGCAGCTGCTGCTGCTGCAGGGGCCTTGTGAGGTCACGGGGACACGGCAGGGGAAGAGGAATGTGACACGGCTCTGTGATAAACGGCCCGGGCTGATCCATGGCATGGCACTGGCAGACTGTGACTGTGTGTCACGATCAGGCCGGATGAAATACCATAGGTGGCTTACAGACACTGCATCGTTAGATATGTTTAATCATCCTAAAAAGAGGAATAACCGGGCTCAGGGAACGCTTCTAGAGCCTGTAGGAATAAACAGAAGGCACCTCTGAGTTTGGTACAAAGGTCGCTGTGTCGGCTCAGAATAAGTCAAACCACACAATGACTTTAAACAAGACCAGTATGATTCCAATCAGGGCGCTTCATTATTGATAGGACCATCACGAGATGCCAACATTCCTTTCAATCGCCATGACACGCAACAGTGCAAGTAATATTGACAGCAGGCCAGGCAGGTTAATCACACGTGTACTTCGAGAGCATTGTGTTTAGCAGCGGGGGGGCGCAACATAGGCCAACACATCTAACGACATTACTCATGCAAGACAACATGACCAAGCGTGTGTGTACAGATTTGGGCTAGAGCCTGGCCTCGCCCCGCTAAGGGTCTAACAAAATTAGGCCCACAATTTAATTCAGTTGACTGTGAGTCACTCTGAGTGGGTAGTTTGGTGGGAATGTAGCAGGTGATGGGTGGATGAAGACGGAACTAAAAAGAAAGGGATTGAATGGAAAAGAGAGGCCAGGTGGTACAATATGAAAAGGCCTTGTTTACAGAGTCTAACACAGATACTGTTATGGCTAAGTCCATAGGTTGGTTAACTTTTGAGCTCAACAGCTGACCGCTTTTATAAGGAACACAAAAACAGAAGTGCGCTATCAGCTAAGTGAACCTTTAACCCTTAAAGCAAGCCTCTAGGAAAACACTGCATTCAAACAAGCAAACATTCAGCAGACACTAAGGCAACGTACTGGTGGGTAAGGGCCTAATGGTATGGGCAGCCCTTAGGAGGGAGATCTTTGGCTACAGCTTGACAATGTCAAAAACAACAGCAATGTACACGCCACAGTCATTCTAAAATCCCCACCTAGTAGAGTTGTATTGGTGTTGTAGCAAGTTAATAACAATCAATGTATACTGCATATATTAACACCCATACTGGTCAATAGATTAAGATAGAGCCTATTTTGTGCAGCTCTTTTGAGGTGTTTAAAATGTCTTCTCCATGATAGGTCTAATACTTAAATAACATTAGATATATACACACATGTGCAGATTTTAAAAACAAAAACTTATGTAAAGACATATGTACAATGATGAATCCTAGTAGTCATTTAGGTAAGTCATTTTATAGTAGTCATTTAGGGACCCAAACACGATGCCCAGCAATTGTGCTCCAACTAATGCATTAGGACACACTCAAAAAGGGCCTTTGTCACACATTGTGTAATGTTTACACAATCTACATAACTATTTTTGATTGTCATAGCCTGCAAAGTATTTGTAGTCACAATTAGATGTAGTTCCTATGATGTTGGGTGAGTATTAGGAGTGTATCTATGTGTGTGATGAGCTAAGGTGTGCAATGCAGAGTTTAATCAAAAGTGTGTGTGCGTGTGTGTGTGTGGGTGGGTGGATGTGTGTGTGTGTGTGTGTGTGTGTGTGTGTGTGTGAGTCAAACAGCGTTAAGGGCAGATGTCATCACGGTCCCCAATGGGCCAGTCCTGTGTTTGGATGGCTCCGGGCCCCAACCCTCCCTGGACCCTGTCATGTGGTTGTCAGTAGGCTCTGGTGCTGGGCTGAGGCTGGCCTCCGTAGTGGCCCTGGGCTCTGCTGCCTGGCGGGGCGGTGCGGGAGGAGGGAAGGAGGGGGACTGGAGGATGTCAGCGTAGCGCTGGCTGGGCTTGGTCTCTCTCTGGAGCACCTTCCTCAGCAGCGGCTTCAACAGGCCGAGGGTCAGCTGACTGGCCCGGGGGTTGGCAAAGGGAGCGGGGGAGGAGGGGGAGGAGGAAGCAGAGGTAGGGGGGTTGGAGGAGGGGATAGTCTTGAGGACCAGGTTGAGGATAGAGGTGACGGTGAGGTCCTCGGGGCACAGGGCCCAGAGGAGGTCCAGGTAGGGGTCCAGGTCGCGGTGCTGGGCCACCTCACACAGGAGCGTGGTGAAGATCTCCTTGTTGAGCAGGGGGCTCTGCTGGCAGAACCTCTGGGCCAGCACTGTGACCCGCTCCCACTGCCGCCGGCCCATCAGCAGCCTCAGCGCCTGCAGCACCGCGTTGGGCCGCCCGCTCACCAGCAGCAGCTCCACCTCCAGATCCTGGTTCTGGGCCGGGTCGGGGTCTTTGTCTGGGGCGGGCAGGACCGACAGGGCCCGCTTGTAGAGGGGTTGGGCACTCTCGCCTGCCTCCCCGCCCCGGCCTCCAGAGTAGCCCCAGGATGAGGACAGGCTGAGGCCCAGTCCTGCTGAGCCCTGTTGCTGCTGGGCTATCTCCAGGAACCGGGGCAGCCAGCTGGCCTGGAAGAGGAACACAGAGTGGCAGAGAAGCTCAAACACGGGGAGAACTAGGTTAGCTGCCGGGGGGCTGGAGCTGGGAGCTGAGCCGGCTCTGTGGATGCTGGGTTTGCGTTTGGTCTGGCCGTTGGTGTGGGGAAGGTTGGCTGGACCGCTGGGAGCCGGGATCAGCACAGTCTTCCAGACCTCCGGGGGCGCCCCGCTGGACAGGGAGCCCTCCCCGCTGCAGGAGAGCTGCATGGCGGCCTGGGTGGCCCTCCAGGCAGGGCAGGGGAACAGGCTGAAGATGGAGTTGAGGTAGAGCAGAGAGGAGCGCTCCAGCTCTGAGGAGGAGAGCAGTCTGACCACCTCCTGCTGCACCAGACTCTCACACACGGCCTGTACCTCCTTCTCCTTCCCCCTGACCAGATTCTCCTTCACCTCCTCCAGAGACACCAGGCCTTTGAGCTCAGCCTCCAGGGAGCACAGTAGCTTGTCCTGCCCTCCCCCACTTCCGCTACTGTTTCCCTGGAGCAGCTCGCCCCCCCTGGGTCCCGCTCCTCCACTTAGGTAGTCCCGGACTATGGAGGCCAGGGAGATGGGAGCCTGGAACATGCCCCCTTTCTTCAGCTTCTCCACGGTGAGCTGGGTGGAGCTCAGGCTCCTCTGCTGGTAGTATTTGCAGGCTTCCTCGAACACAGCCTCTACCAGGAGTGCTCCGGGGACGATGCTCTCCGCCGTGCCCAGAGACGAGGGCCTGTGCTCCGAGTCATGGCCTCTGGGGTCGGACTCCCGGTGCATCACCACAAACAGCCCCAGCTCCGACAACAGGTGGGGGGACTGTCCCTGGCTTTGATCGGTGTACAGTATGCCCTCTCTTTTCAGGGAGATCTTCTCCAGCTCTCGGCCACACTTTGAGTCTATGAGATAGAGGGTTGGTCCTACGGTCAGAGCCAGGGTGCCATGATACATGTTGAGGCTGACGTGACTCTCCCTGTCGATGGAGAAGTTGTCAGCTAGCTTGTACACCTGCCGCAGCATCCCGTCCCTCTGGAGAAGGCTCACCCAACCGCTGCTGAGCAACAGCAACAGTCCTCCCTGAGAGCTCGGGGCGAAGCCATAGATATCAGGAGGATCAACAGCTGACAAATATCCCAAACAGTCTGTGATCAGCCTTTTAAAGTCACAGTCTTTAGCCAGGGTCGAGTCCTTTCTTAGTACCATGCCTTTACTGGTGCTGCCCACTCTGAGTGTGTCATGCTGAGGGTCCCATGCCAAAAAAAATCTGGAGACGCTCAATGCAGGCTTCTCCTTTGGGTCTGGAAGAAGGTAAGCGCTCTCCCCAGAGCTGATGACAACATAGCGGGGGTTGTTGTGAAGGGCTATTTTCACCGCTCCCAAAACGACTGCTCCTTCCTCCACCTCATAAGAACGCTTGCAAATGCAGTATCTGAAATCATTCGAGGCGTTCAGGGCAGAGGAGCTCTCAGATGGAGGCCTCTCCTCACACCAGACCATGAGGTTGGAACAGGCAGAGACAGACACCACTCTCGCCCGGCGGCTGTCACACAGGTCTGAAGTCTGCAGGAGATGCCAGCCCGCTTTGGACTCCAGAAACTTCCAAAATTCAGCTTTACCATTCTCAAACACCACTGCTGCTAAAGCTGCACTCCCATCTCTGTAGTTGTTGGTTTGGTTCAAATACGCTATATCCACTATGGGCACAGTACGTGCCAGGCCCAAATTCAAATGGCTAGAGTTGTGGATAAGATGGACTTTTGAATATTTGTCAAAAGTCAGGAGCCCAACCTTAGGCTTACGTTGAATAAAATGAATATGACGTCCGTCTGGACTCACGCGTACATCTGACAGATTGTTGTTGCGATGATTCGAGTTGGTTTGGCTTAGTAACTCGTTTAAATCTTTACCATTACTAAAGTCTCCAAAATCTGTCACCTGTTCCAACACTAGTCGTGTCATGTCTGATAGATACTCTTGGTATACGGCCTGAGAAGCATAAACAGCATCAGCTAGCCAGGGAGCCACTGTAGTTTCAGTGGCACAAATCAGAACTCCGACTCCCGAGGCTAAGCAGATCGTATCCCGTTGCGTTAGCTCCTATAAACGACATTACACTTTAGAACCCTTGCTGGCAAATACGGCGTCCAAAACTCTTCATTTGCGTTAATTCCATATTTGTGAATGTCATCATCGCTTTAGTGTTAGCTCACAACAAAATAAATGTATTTCTAGCAATAAACATTTAAGTCATTCCGATGCTTAGATAGCTAACTCCTGACATCACGAGTTTGTTAATTTCCGGATATTGGAATATTTTTTTTAAAGGGGAGGAGCCGAAAAGGAAGGCGTACTTCAGCAAAGATTACAGCACATCGGGACAATCAACTGCCATCGCAGTTTCGTCTTCAGCATAAATGTTGTAAATTTGCTATATTGCAAATAACAAAACAAACTTTTGATACAAATAGAATAACCGACATCGCATCTGTAAAACACTGAAATGTCTTTGCCATGGAACTATTTCCCATCCTAACTGTGGTGAGCTGGTGGCAAACGAAACTAATTTGTTGATTGTTAAACACTGACTAACACCGAAATGCTATGATGGAGTGATATTCAAGGCATTTTACTGTTCCAAAGCATTTGACATGCCGTCTACTTTAGTAGGTTAATGGTTTTACTGATATAGTCTTTTTTTTTGGTATACATTTTATTGTTAGAATTCCTTCTCTGGGTGCATTTTTGCTATGAACAACTTATTTTCTATGAGTTGGCTTGCCAACCTACTAAACTTTAAAATTAACAGACATGTGTGTCTTTGTTGTGGGTTATTATATTACAGTTTTTCACAATTGTTTGCACACTTGTAGTGAATATTTGGCTAATTTTCTCACAACTCCAAACACAAAACACAAAACCACAAACACAAAATGCAAAACTCTACAAATCTCTAGCCAAAGCAAACACTGCATTCAAAACTGTTTTATCTCTATCCAAAATGTTTTTTTGCATCAAAATGACAGATACACGCATCATATTAATACATTTTTCTACCAGCCAACAACACAACACAAAACACTACTATGAATATCTTATCATCATCATCATCATCATCATCTTCATCCGCTTTGTCCGGGGTTGGGTCGCGGAGGTAGCAGTTCCAGCAGGGCATCCCAAACTTCCCTTTCCCGGGCCACATTAACCAGCTCTGACTGGGGGATTCCAAGGCGTTCCTAGGCCAGTGGGGAGATATAATCCCTCCACCTGGTCCTAGGTCTGCCCCGCGGCCTCCGCCCAGCTGGACGTGCCTGGAACACCTCCCTAGGGAGGCGGCCAGGTGGCATCCTTACTAGATGCCCGAACCACCTCAACTGGCTCCTTTCTACGCAAAGAAGCAGCGGCTCTACTCCGAGTCCCTCACGAATGGCTGAACTTCTCACCCTATCCCTAAGGGAGATGCCAGCCACCCTCCGGAGGAAACTCATTTCCGCCGCTTGTATCCGCGATCTCGTTCTTTCGGTCATGACCCATCCTTCATGACTATAGGTGAGAGTAGGAACAAAGATAGACCGGTAGATTGAGAGCTTTGTCTTCTGGCTCAGCTCTCTCTTCGTCACAACGGTGCGATAGAGCGACTGCAACACCGCACCCGCTGCTCCAATTCTCCGGCCCATCTCTCGTTCCATTTTCCCCTCACTCGAGAACAAGACCCCGAGATACTTGAACTCCTTCACTTGGGGTAAAGACTCATTCCCTACTTGGAGTACACAATCCATCGGTTTCCTGCTGAGAACCATGGCCTCAGATTTGGAGGTGCTGATCCTCATCCCAGCCGCTTCACACTCGGCTGCGAACCGATCCAATGAGTGCTGCAGGTCGCAGACTGATGATGCCATCAGGACCACATCATCTGCAAAAAGCAGTGATGCAATCCTCTGCCCACCAACCCGCAGCCCCCTCCCCGCGGCTACGCCGTGAGATCCTGTCCATGAATACCACAAACAGGAAAGGTGACAAAGCGCAGCCTTGGAGGAGGCCAACCCTCACCGGAAACGAGTCCGACTTACTGCCGAAGACCCGGACACAGCTCTCGC